>PVJI01030742.1:0-13847 GCA_004026765.1 Micronycteris hirsuta
GGGCTTAGAGAGAAGGAAAGCACCCTTCCTGAGCAGACGGGAGAGAAAGGCCTCAGTTTCAGCTTCTGCCTGAGCCTTGAACCACTTATTTTATACTTTTTTACCTAACAGTCTCTCTCCCTTCGAAAAATTAAAGTTTTCATGTTTGGCCTCTGCATTCTGGAAGTTGCTTTTCAACACGCTTGACATTTAACTCCCCAGATGGTAGAGCAATAACATAACCTTAAATTAGGGATTTCAGCCATTGGGTGGGCAAGGAAAAGGAAACTTAAGTTACTCTTACTTCCTGTTCCTTCTATCATCGTTTAAAAGTTAGGCAGAGAACAGGTCTCTTAATTGGAACTTATTCAATAGACAATTTTACTTGAAAATTATGATTTGCTCATTGATTCATTGGTGTTTTTCTTAAATAAGTGTTCGTGGAGGGGCTGCTATGAGCCCTGGGAGGAGTGGAGGGACAGGGGTTTCAGGCTTGCCCTCCTGCGGCCAGTGGTCTGAGGGCCGGTCACCCAGAGGAGGACAGACAGAATGGGGACCTGTGTCCAGGCCCTCAGTCTGACGACAGCAGCTCAGTCCCAGGAAAAGGAGCTTCCCTTTGCAGAAGAAGCTGGCAAATCTGGATCATGATGTTATGGCAAGAACGGCCTCGGAGAACAATCGGGTGTTAGTACCTCAGATGCTCAAGTTTCCTGGGTAGGAACAGGAAGAACTGCCTATGTAACAGGATCCTAGATCAGTGAGTGCTATTAACATATTTGAAGAAAGGTGTGGCTGCCAGAAGAGGGCTGGTCAGAGGAACAGGTGGCAAACAAGACCAGGGTGAGCGTGAGCTCCTGAGGAGGCCTGGCAACCCCTCAACCTTGTTGCTAACTTCCTCAACAACCAGGTAATCCATGTAGTTCTGGATTTATTTTACTCTCAGAAACATTTTGTCTCATGAATCTTAGGCAGCAGCCCCAAATATCCAACAGACCAAGGCCATGGTGACAGGAGGTGGCAGCTGGCAGGCCACAGACTTGGTCCCCCTGCTCGAAAATCTCCAAAGTGCCTCCGAGGAACCCAGGGCCCCGGGACCACAGCTTTAAAGGCCTGAGCTAATCCATCACTTTCTCTTTGAGTTTCAGAGACTGAAGCCTAAGAGATCACAGAACTGGTGGCAGAGCAGAAACAGGAAGCCCAGTAAAAACTCTGGTGTTTCCTGTTGTCTGTGAATAGTTAAATACTCTTAAATAAAACAGATCGTAAAAATAAAACTAACTAAAATAAATACTAATTTCAAAGCAAACTGGCCTTGTCAACTTGGAAAACACTAGTTTGAAAGTCAAGAGAAGTCTTATATCAAGAGAAGTCTTCTCTTCCTAAGTGTTTAAAGGATGGGGGAAGGAGCAGGAGACGGGATAAAGAACAAGGGGAACGATGGCAATCCATCAGAAACGGGGCCGAAGATGGTGAAAAGAGGGACCAAAGGGCCCAGGATGCTTCTCGGTCTTGGCACTACTTGGTCTGTACCCAGCTCTGCGAATGTTCGTCCTGGGTGAAGCATCTAATCTGTTGTAGAGTTTAGATGGCTCATCTAAACCATGTCCTTTCCCACTAAGAGGCCTGAAGTGGACTTGTTACTCAGTGTTAGTAAGACATAGGAAAATCTATTGGAAGGCTTTTAGAAAGGATTTTTCTCTTTGATTGAAAAAAAAAAAAAGCCCCTAAGGAGAAAGCTTTTTTGGTCCTCTTTTCATCTTACAAGGATGAGGGCGGCATTTTGCTGACATACTCAGGATGGCAGAGCTGGGCGCCCGCACCTACCTGAGTGGCTGCCCCAACCTGACCTGCCTCCTACTAAACTTGTTTTGAAAGATGAATACGCTTTTCTAATTGAAGTCCAGGCCAGTGAGACAACCTGTTATTTACGGCAGAGGCATCCTAATTGGCAGGGAGGGGTATTCACTTAAAGATGGAAGGTCAGAAAAAGCTTTCAAAAGAGTGGTTTGGACGTTGAAACCTGAAGGATAGATAAGTAGGAGTTAATGAGATGATGAGGCAGAAGGGGAGAGGAGAAGGAAGTTTTCCTCCAGAGGGACCAACGCGCAGGAAGGCACTAGGAAGAGAGTGTGGCGCCTCTGTCAACATGAGAGCAGTGGAGGGCGGAAGCACTGGCAGGAGTCCGGTTGTGAAGGTCTGTTAGGGCACGTGGACTCTGTTCTCAGCGCGCTAGGAAGTCATTGGTTGATTATAGGAGGGAAGTGACACACTCAGGTTTGCATTTAAAAATATTATCCTGGTGAACAGAGTGGAAGGAGGCAAGAGTGGATAAAGGGACCCAACTGGAGGGTATGATCATAGCTCCGTGTTAGGAGCTGATGACGATTTTGGACTGGGGAACGTGGGCTGGTGAGGGAGGATGGAGAAAAGTAGACAAACTTGAGAGGTATTAAAATAATAGGATAGGAAAACGTGGTGTCTGACGATAGGGGGTGATAGAGAGAAGTCAAAGCTGGGGGTCTAGCTTTCTTGGCTTGGACAGCGGGGCTGGCGGTGGTAAACTAACAGGGCATATGGAGGGAGGAGCCAGAGCGAGGGCAGTAAAGTGAGCTCAGTGGGGGACACGCTGTTTCTGAGATGGACCAAGCCGCTGACATGTGACCCTTACAGGACTGCGGTTTGGACTGGACATGAAGATTTGGGAGTCATCACAGGTAAAGTCATCAAAGCCACAGAGGTAGGTAGGTAGGTGTGCCTGGGGAGAGTGTGAGGCGTGGCGCACACAGTGGGGAGACGGGCAGGAGGGAGCTCCAGGGCCAGACTCTTAGGCTGGCATCCGGGTTTCTCTCCTCGTGAGGCATGTGACTTTGGGAGCATCTCTTAACCTCTCCAAGCCTTAGTATTATCTGTAAAATGAGAATAATGGACGTACCCACGTCATGGAATTATTGTGAGGATTAAAGAAAGTCATAATTAATAAAGCACTCTGAACAGATTTCAATCATAGCCAATAGTAGTACTCAGTATACAGAACAAATGTATTGATTAGGCACAGAAGGCATAATGCCTGGGATCCATAAAATGTTTTAATTTCCCTTAAAATTAGAAAAAACATTTAGGTTGAATAAAGCATTTTAATATATGATGTTAATATGTTTTTCTTTACATTAACATAGTTGTAAGCTGTAACATTGCATGGTTTTGATGGAGGGAGGGGCCTATGAAGATGCTGGTGCCGGAGCCATGGAGGTCAAAATGCAGGCCTGGGAGGGGCCGTCGAGAGACAAAACCTGAAGAACATTTCCGGGACTGGCCGAGGAAGGACGGTCGACAGTGGAGTCTGAGAAGGTGCAGCCAGCAATGTCAGAGCAAAACTAGGGCAGAGCTGTGCTTCGAGGGCCGAGGAGAGGCTTCAAGAAGGACACACTGTGTCAAATGCTGCCAGTGTCGGGTTGGAAGGGGACTGAAAGGTACCCAGAGGATTTAGTGACAAGAACTACTGCGTTCTTGATGATGGTGGTCTGGCTGAGGAGCTGGGGAAGGAGAGAGATTGCAGTCTCTGAGGAGTAGATGGAAGGAGAGGAAATGGAGACATGAGTGCATGCACCTCTCAGTGAGTTTAGTCCTGGAAAGGAGGCTCTTTAAACAGGGGCACCAGCCAGCTTTCCCCGTGTCCAGACAGGTGTCTGTCTGGTTTCTAGATGCATGCAGAGTTGTTACAAGTTATGATACCAGGTGAGCTAGTGGCTCTTGGTACCTTCCAGTTCAGAGGGACAGCTCTGAGGGAGGGAGTGCTTGCCTAGGAGTCCACAGGCTGGCTGAGTGATGAAGACTGGAGCCCAGGCTGCGGATGCTCGCCTGGGTCCTTCCAGCTCTGGCCCCAAATGTGCGGCTCACAAGGAAAAGCAGCCCGCAATGGAGTATTCATTCATTTGCTTTCAATGGGCCGCTCACATCCTTTGTTCTATTTTTTAAATGAAAAGAAATGGATATACCACTGGTCATGGGACTTATTGTGAAAGAAAATTACTTTGGAGTGGCTTTCACAGGCCACCGCAGCTTCACTGCTCCTCCTGTGCAGCATTCACACAGTCCCAGGACCCACCGGGAGAGGCAGTGGGACAGACGTGGCTTCCCAGTCCCCTCCAGACTAGGGAGGTCCTTCAGAACAACACGGCATCGGCCAATCACGTAGACTGTTCACTAGAATACCTGTGTGTTTTTGTCTAGTGTGACCTGCCATCCTGGGGACCCTCCACGGTCACATGACAGTTACTCAGCAGTACATCCTCCATTAGCAGCTGCGCGCTCACCAGCTCTCCATGAGCCTACAGAGGCACAGCTAAAAATGGAGAAGAATAAAAGCATCCATTTTGGAGACTTCTATGTATTATTTACACATGACTTTTGGGGAGAAAACTAGGAGTGATTATGTTTACAAGTCCTGCCCTCTCAAGTATTAAAAAATTCCACAATAATCAGAGTAACATCTCAAGCTCAAAGTCTTCTTGGAACATCTCAGACTTCTGGCTCTGTATGGAAGTCCAAGTTTCCTGGCTCTTACAGTGTCTGTCCCTGGTGAATGTATAGTGTGAGGCCAATTTTCCTTTAAAAGTAGATACAACAACATGTATGCATAGGGAAGATACTGGAAAAAATAAACCAAAATTTGAATAGTGATTGTGTCCTAGTGGGAGACTACAGTTATTTTTTTTAACCATTCTTCCTATTTTACTTAAAAATTTGTTTTTGACTTATGGAGAGCTTTGAGCATATACAAAAGCGAACAGAATAGTTCCCGCCACCCAGCCCCGAGCACCGTCACCTGTGGCCAGCCCCGCCCAATCCCTATCACTCCCCACCTCCATATTATTTTGAAGCAAACTTATGATTGATTTTCATGTTAATTTTTTCTATATTTTAACTTTTTTTAAAATGAAAACAATCATATTTGCTTAAACAATCAGGGGGAAAACATATGATTGGAAAAAAGTCTCCTCATGAGTTCTGCTTAAAGAGCTCTCTTTCTATCACTATCCATGGATGGGTCAGAGGTCACACATCTCTGAGCTGCCAGCCTGGGTGTTTCTCCAAGGGGCCCCCAAAGTGGCTGGAATGGATGGCCTCTCTTCCAGATCATTCCTGGCCATGGGAATTTCAGCTGAGTTTACAACCAAGGCTGGTACCGGCTGAGACCATGATGCTCTTCTGACGTAAGAGAGCATGACTCACCCTGCAGGCATTGGGTTTACGCCTCATTACAAAACAGCCTGGTTATCTCATAAGTTGCTCACCACTGGCCAGGGTCTGACCTACGGACCCAAGGACACTCCCTTTGCAGTCTGTATTGGCGTGTGTCTGTGACAAATGGGAAGACCAACCCTACCTGCGTGGTATATTCCAGGGTAGCTGGGCTGCTAGTCATGACTGGAAATGGCCCTCCATCTTGCAGAAATGCTCTCCAAGGGAACAGCACAAATGCCTAAAATAACCAAGTAATAAACACAGTAATGCTGTACTGAGTTCATAGTAGACATTCTTATGCAAACAGGATAACTGTATCTGCACCCAAAATACTGTGGGATAATTTACTTATTATGTAGAAATAGTTCTTGATGTGTAGTCCCTAACAATATAGAGAAAAGTGTAACAATCTTATTTCGTTAAATTGATTTTTCAGAAAGTAGCTAAACCCAGAAGGGTACTTAAGACTTCTGTGTAACTAGTCAGCACAGTGTTCGAAAGTTCCAGATCAGTGTCATACCAATGAGACCTATTTATAGTCAATAAAGAAAATTATTCAAATGTTCTCAATATTAAGAATCTTAAAAACTTGTCCTCAATCACTGTTGCAATTCAGTTCTAGGTAACATCTCAAAATCAATGCCACAACATTGCACTTGGGCCTCCCTCTTCTCCACATTGTTGTCCAACGGCTGAGGCACCCCTACTCCTTGTGGCACCACACGCAGCCCTGGATATAGTGGGCCTGTCCGTCTGGCCCCACGCGATGCTTCCAGACCTGGTGCTGGCTTCAGGCAGTTCTTAGCTTTGGAGTTGATCCAGGTGGCAGAGAGGCAGGACTCCTGAATCCACCTAATCCCAGGCAGCACCCAAAGGAACAGACCCAGTGGCCATGGTCCAACCTTGTCTTTGGGGTCTAAAAGAGGGTCAAGTCTTGGGCCAACAGTCATCACCTTGTAGCTAGGGAAGGAAGAAGTGCGGGACTTACATGGGGTTGATGTTGGCATCACCATACAAAAACGTTAGGATGAACATTTTAGAGTCAAAAGGTATAGGCTTGGGAGGTGGTTTTAGAGATAATGTCCACAAATTCTTTGTTACTGTTCGCATTTAGACTCTCTTCTAATGAATAGAATATGGCAAAAGTGATGGGACGGCATGCCTGCATTAGGTAACAAAAAGACTGTAACTTCCATCTTGGGTTCTCTCTCCCCTCTCTCCTGAACCATTCACTCTGAGAGAAGTCGTCTGCCACGTGGAAGAAGCCCGTGGGGAAGCCCACGTGAATAAGCCTGGGGTGGGTCTCCTACCAGCAGGCGTGTGAGAGGGGGCTTGGAAGCAGATCCCCTCCAGCACAATGTGGAGGCACCAGCCAACACTTATGCAGCCTCATGAGAAATTCTGAGCCAGAACTACCCAATTAAGCTGCTCCCAAATTCCTGAGCCTCAGTAACTATGTGAGATAATGAATGTTTACTGTTTGAATATGCCAAATTTTAAGGTAATTTGTTATGCTGCCATAGATAACTGCTGCAGTTGTGAGCTCGTGCGGACACAAGTGCCCAGCAGTCTGGCCTTCCGGGCTTCCCGAACCCGCAGGTGGGTGCGCTGCGGGCACCTGGGGGCTGCAATAGTTGCCAGGATTACGTTTGACAACACATTTGATAAACAGGGCTGTTCAGAACTCAGCTGCTGACCTAATTTATGTATTGTAATTGCTATCATTATTGTTTATTAAATGAAAAAGAGCAAATGTTGGTTTTGCTACCAGCTGTGAGCAGATAAGCTTTGCCCCAGTTAGCCTGTCGAGCAGGTTAGAGGCAAAAACCCTTCCGGGGAAAAGCCGCTGGCCATGGGGGCCAGGCTGCTCCGCCATGTGAGCGAAGGGGAGCCAAGCAAGACTGGAGGGCGTGAGAGCTCGGAGAGTCCCTCAGTATTGAAACCAGCGAAAACAAAACAGCAAAATCCCCATGCACAGCACAGCTTTTACAGGTGTAAAATACCTCTCAACGCACCTGGGGGCTCTGTGGATCCAGTGGTGGGGGCGGGCTGAGCTGTGCAGCAAAAATGCTCTTCACCAGAGAGTTGCTGAGAAGCGGCAGCCTGTGGTACAAGCTGTCTGTGATGGACTGGTAGGCAGCAGCATTTCCAGCCATCAGAAATGTTCTCCCATCAAGAAATGAAGGGAATCTCATTAAACGAGGTCACTTAAGCTTCTCAAGCTCAAAACTTTCTTCAACGTTACTGTAGCAAGACAACATTTTGAGACATTAACAGGTTTCTTTCTCAGCAACCTCATCCCTCACCCTGTCTTTACATATCGCCCCTTACTCACTATTCACAGCTCTCAAGGGAAAGGCACATGTACCCTAGGCCAGCCGTCCCCAACATTTTTGGCACGAGGGACCCGTTTATCCATGGATGAATGGTGGGGGGGCAGGAGGTAGAGCTCAGGTTGGGGGCTTCCTTCTTGGCCAGGCTCCTAGCAGGCCACAGAGCGGTTTTGGCCCACAGCCTGGGGCCTGGGGACCCCTGCTCTAGACTACCAATGGTCAGCAGGATGTTCTGCAGTGTGGAGAGATTCTGTATGTGACTATCCAAAATGGTAGTCAAGTCCTGGCTGGTGTAGCTCAGTGGATTGAGTGCAGGCTGGGAACCAGAGGGTCCCGGTTCGATTCCCGTCAGGGCACATGCCTGGGTTGCAGGCCGGGTCCCCAGTGAGGGCCGTGTGAGAGGCAACCATACATTGCTGTTTCTCTCCCTCTCTGTCTCCCTCCCTTCCCCTCTCTCTAAAATAAATAAATAAAATCTTTAAAAACAAACAAAAACCCCACAAAATGGTAGTCAATATATGGCTGTTGAGCTCTTGAAATGTGGCTACTGCAACTGAGCGATTGACTTTTCAATGTTATTTCATCTAAATCAGTATTAACTCAAAGTTTACTTTAAATAGCCACATGTGACTACAGTATTGGACAGTTCAGTTGGTGCCCTACAGCAAAGATATTGTCTGTTGAAGGGATTATTTTAAGACCAAGAGTTGAGACAACAATTCTTGATAATCTAAAATTAAATTTTAAGTTAAATAATAAGAACCTGGGGTTTGAAAGAGAAAGATTTTTTCCTTTGTTTTCAACAAAACTTGGTTTTGCATATCATGAACCAAAAATCCTGAAGACTACAGCATGAAGTTTTTACCACAGAGAAGGAAGTGTGCATGATAAATTACAATGACCGTCTTGCCCAAAAGGAAAAAAGAGTTTAGTGAGCAAGGGAAAACTGTTTGTAGAGCTTGGATCTAGTGGATGCCCAAGACCCTGCAGTGGGATAAGCTGGGGTGCGGGGGAGGGCACCCCAGAACAGAAGGGCAGCCCTTTGCCTGGGTCCTCCGTGGGCGTGGCCCCAGTCTTGCATGAATCAGACATAAAGAAGAAGGAGATTAGGAATGACTAAGGGACATGTTAGCACTGATGGAAACGAGGACACCTCACAGAGGCTACTGGCAATCAAAGCTGGGTGGGGGTAGTACCTGAGCCCCCGTGAATGGGTGTCTGTGCAGGGGGCAGGGCAGCAGGCCAGCCAGGGAGATCTGGGGTTGGACCAGCCAATCAGTCACAGAGAGAGGGGAGGTGACTACTGTTTCCTGACTGCCAGGATGATTTATAAGCACCCTCAGGAACATGGGTCACCGCTGAGAGGAATGAAGGAGAAGACAGGGGTGGTGTGAGGCCTAGAATTAAGGTCCACTATTGTGTGCTGCCTTGACACCTGGTAAGTTCAGGAGGGCCTTGAAGTTCCCCTCCCCCATCTACCCCCAAGGACCAAGTGCAGTCCCTGCTTATGCCGCTGAGTGCTGGTTTCAGCTTGCTGCTGGACGAAAAAGGGGTGCTGTAATACACCATAAATTCCTAACTGGGAAGATCAAGGGGGGGGTTGTCACGTAACTTCTTTAGTGAAGGTTTTAAGCCAGCCCTCTCCATTGTTCTTGTGCATTGAGGCTAACGCAGCTTTGAAATGCCCCCTTTCAGCCCCCCTTCCTAAAGTGTGCAAGAGAGCGCATAATCTCATTAACTAGCCTGTAATCCGATCTCCCACCTTCTGTAATCTCCCTGGGTTCCCTTCCTAATTTCAAATGCAGAAGAGAAACTGCAAACTGTCCTTCTCCCAGAGCATTTGAGATCTTGTTCCCCAGCACATGTCATCAGTTTGGCCTAAATAAATTCTTGTAAAAATTCTCTACAGGTTTGGATGTTTCTTATGTCAGACCACAGAATTACTCAAACGAACCAATCATATCTTCCTGTGGGAACCAGGGGGCACCACATCCTTTTGATGCACAGAGTGTCTCCCACAGCCCCCGGTATTTCACTCTGTTCCCAAATGTAATTCCTCAGTGGCCCTGCACGGTGTATGACGGCTTCCTCCCCGGGGCCGTGAGTGTGGGCGACTAATACATTGCCGTTATCTCATCTGTCCAGTGTTTGGGGTCGTGTGCCCCCAAAGACCTTTTCAGTTCTTTTTATACGTTTGGGACTAAGGAGGGAAGTAAGGAAGATTACAGAAAAGTGGGAGGGGAGGTGGGAGGAGCGAAGAGGGGAAATCTCTGTGAGTGCATCACAGGGCGGGGGACAAGGTCACGTGCTCCTGTGATGGTGCTATGGCTCTGAGGGACCTGAAAAGAGACTTATTCAGGCATTTTAAAGATGTGTTAACCTAGATGCATGAGAACAACGGACAGGGCTTGCTTAAGGCAAAGATAAAACTTTTACTAAAGAAGTTACAGGTCTGGGCCTTGGCTGGTGTGGCTCAGTTGGTTGGAATGTCACCCTCTAAACTGAAAGGTCGCAGGTTCAACTCCAGGTCAGGGCACACGCTTGGGTTATGGATTCGGCCCCCAGTCCAGGTACGCGTGCAAGAGGCAGCCGATCAATGTTTCTCTCTCACATTGATGGTTTTTCCCCCTGGTCTCCCTCCCTTCCTCTCACTCTAAAATTAGTAAGCATGTCCTCAGGGGAGGATAAAAAAATGCTTTAAAGAAGTTACAGGCTTGCAACGTGACTACCCACCATGACCTGCCCAGTTAAGAATTTAGGATCAGATCACCCTGTGAGATTACTTTCAGTCACTTGAACTTGTCAAATTTATTACAGAGTAAACATTTTCTCCCATTTCTCATATTTTTCTCATTTCCTTAAGATTCTCAATGGGCCCTGCAAAGGGACCCACGCCTCACTTCCCCCACAGGTGTCCTGGATGCACCGAGCACCACTGTGTGGGCCCTGTGCCAGAAGTGCCTGAGAGTCAAAGACGGGCCTGACCTTCAGCCTGGTAGGGCTCTGGGAGGCAGAGGTCATGATCCAGCTGCTTCTGACCTTCCAATTGAACAAAAGAAAGAAAGAAAGAAACAGTAAGCCAAAATGGAGTCACTTTCGCTAAGTTACCTGACCAAACTAAAACTTAGTAACTAATCTAATTGCAGTTTCAGCTTGAATCTTAACCAACCAATCTGGAGTTGTCTGGTCAGCGCTAATGGGACAATCTGCCTGCCAAGACCCCCCGCCGTCCCTCGAGGGAAGGGGTCCTTGCCTAGAAGAACCCACTCGTGACTTCTCCGTCTCACTTTCTTCCTGTCTGTAACACCTTCCAGTTGCCTACGTCTCTTCTGTGTGCCCCTTTATTGCCAGATGGGAGGCTTCCTGATTCATGAATTGCTTAATAAAGCCAATTAGATCCTCAAGTTTACTTGGTTGAATTTTGTTCTCTGACACTGTAAACTCCCAAGGCACTTTCTACACGCACAGTTCCCTGATGGCACTCACAGGTTGTGCATATTGACTGAAAACCGTGGGACCAAAAGGCAGAAAGAAGATTTTAAAGAAAACCTTTCCAGCCTAAATCCCGCGCAGCATCCCGCACAGGCCCTCCCTGCTCGGCTTCTTCATGTCAGTCCTGCTGCTCTCTCTCTAGTCCATGGAATTATTTCTCTCTCAGCCTCTGGGCCTGGCTTTGCTAACATCGTACTTGTTCAATCTTTGTATTGTTTATATATTAAAATTTATTTTGTTTATTATGGTGTTTTGACATCTTAAAGGAATCTTTCTGGCTGGGGAGAGGCTACCCTCTCTGGGCTAGCCACCTTCTAGAGCTAGCAATGGACTCAGCCAGGGACCAGGCCGAGATGCAGACGAACCACCCAGAGCCCCGCCTCCTCTCCTGCCCACACACGGCAGTCAGGCCCACAGCCAGTTAGCAGGCAACCAGACACCGCTCTTGCAGACCAAAGCCCCCTGAAATTATTGGAATCTGCCAACCTTAACCTGTCCACCCTGCCCTGCCTGCCTGTCCAGGGCTCTGCACTCTCCTCGCTCCTGACCGACACCCACGCTTTCCCGGGAACGCTGTGTGGAGCAGAACGCTTCCTGTTTCTGGGACTTGTGAGTACAGTGAACTCTGTTTCCCCAGGTCTCTTCTGTGTCTCCTCTTGTGGCCGCACCTGACTGATCACCACATAAAAGAACACAGAACGCTGACATGCCCTCTTACCCTGGCAAGTCTGTGCAGGACTCTGTAACTGCCCAGTGCTGATGCGACCTCAGTTCCTGGCACTTTTACAGCCCCAGACACAGCTTTGTGCACAGATTAGGTCCATTACTTTGTGGATTCTTGGAGACTATCTTAAAAATACCAGTATAGTTCAGATGTTACTGTGACTGCTACTCCAGGCTACAGGATCACAGACTACGGTACACTCTCTAAAGAGACCAGAGTCCAACTCGAGGCACCACTGGGAGCATCATCAGTTACCCTTCCCCTCACTCTCCTAGTTCCTCCGTGCAGGCCGCCGTCCATCACAGGGACCAGACCCCTCTCTCTACAGAACTGTTTATTAGGGAGCGGTACAATGTAATGTTATATAAAAAAACTGTTTTAAAGACTTATCTTTATTGTTGACAGTATTACAAATGTCCCCATGTTCCCCCCTGCCTTTGCCCACCTCCACACAGCCCTTGCCTGTTCCCCTTACCCCAGGGTTTGTTTTTTTTTAATCCTCACCAAGGGTATGTTTTTATTGATTTTAGAGAGAGAGGATGGGGTGGGGGGAGGGAGGAAAGGGGAGAGAGAGAGAGAGAGGGAGGGAGGGAAGGAGGGAGAAACACTAATGTGAGAGAGAAGCATTGGTTGGTTGCCTCCTGTATGCGCCCTGCCTGGGGACCACACCCATAATCTAGGCACATGCCCTGACCTGGGATTGAATTTACAAACTTTTACTGGGATTGAACTTACAAACTTTTACAAAACACCATAATAAACAAAATAAATTTTAATATATAAACAATACAAAGATTGAACAAGTACGATGTTAGCAAAGCCAGGCCCAGAGGCTGAGAGAGAAATAATTCCATGGACTAGAGAGAGAACAGCAGGACAATACAACTGAGCCACCTGGTCAGGGCTCTCTTGGGGTTTTAAGACGGTACCCCACATTTTTAGCACTAAATCCTTTTCTATTTCCTCCTTCTGCATGGACCCCACATTTTGAAAGACTTTTCTATACCCATTAAACGTTTTCTCATTTGTAACTCAAAGCTGCGTCAGCCTCTAGCCCAAGCCCTGAGCGACAGGAAAAGATGAAGAAACATGATATAAAGGAAGTAACAGGGCTCTGGGGTAAGATGAACTGTATACACTTAAACTCCGCTACAACAAGCTCTGGGAACCCGGACAAGTTATGCAACTTCTCTGAATCTCTATTTCCTCAACTGCAGAAAGAGTAACTCCCACAGAGTTAGCACACGGTGGGAGCTCAGCCAGGACAAGTTCCTTCTCCCCCTTATCTCACTCAGTTCCAGTGCTCCCAGTTAAAAACAGGGAGGAGCTCGACGTTTTCCTCACCTGCAAAGTTTTCGGGCAAATGTGTCTTTGTTGTCACCTTAGGAAACACGGAAAAGGGCTCACCAGCCCCTGTGACAACCCCCTCAGCGGCAGTGGGGAAAGCCTGGCCTGTGCCTCCGCGGGGCTGTGTCTAACCAGGGCAGCTGCCCGCTGCACGCAAGACACAGAGAGACCCATCGGCAGGGCAGGTCAGCTCGTTGCTCATGCCAGTGAGGCACCTGTCACCTGCCAGCCCCTGAAAAAGTCAGGTCACCCCAGACACCCACTAAAATACTGGAATAGATGCATCAAATTCTCCAAACCATTCTGCCACACGCCAGTTGTCCATAAGCTGTCAAAAGCAGTCAAAGGCTTCCTAGAACACCAAGCACCTTGTGCGTGAGAGAACTACACAGAGCAAGCGGGTGCAAACCAGGGAACTCCTGGATGCGAGGATGTGAACAACAAACCAAAGCAACACAAAAATACCGGCAACGTGGCCTGGGGGAGCCAGGCAAGAGCTGAGACTCAGACACTGGAGCCAACACCACGGTGGTGAACTAGACCCAGCTCACGTGAGGCTTTTTCTGTATCTCCCAGAAATCCCTGGGTAGCCCTGAAGCACACTTTAATATCTGCATGTTTAGAGACACTAAAACTAGATGAGCGTGACAACAAATTAAGAAACGAGGAAAAAAACAACACAAATTCAAGAACTGAGGAGTTAGTGTTGCTTTCTTTACCGATCTCTC
>PVJI01030743.1:0-13855 GCA_004026765.1 Micronycteris hirsuta
AACAACAACAACAAAAGTTGAAAAAAAATAACCAGAAATAGAATTGCAGGATCATTTGGTAGTTCTATATTTAATTTTTTGACAAAACTCCACACTGCTTTCCATAGTGGTTGCAATTCAGTATGGAAATCCTACCAGCAATGCACAAGGGTTCCATTTTCTCCACATCCTAGAGAGGGTAACACTTGTTATTTCTTGTTGTTTTAGTAATAGTCGTTATAACTGGTGTAAGGTTATGATTTTTTATCACTGTATAATTCATATTAATTAACATAGTGCTTACTGAATCCAGAATAAAATATAGATCTAGCTTTTCTTTTAATTCCAAAATATGACCTAGAAGTAAAATTAATAGAACATTGCACATTGAAAAATATAATAGTTACAAGTAATAATCATAATATTCACAAGCCAAATGTTACAGTGTTTAACAGTGTTTTACAGTGTTTGACCTCATTTTATTCCTTACCATATGCTAGGCACTGGGCTTAATTATATACTTGTATATAAATGATAGATATTATTAGCAGTTTTTGCAGAACAATAAACTGAGAATTGGAATATTATTCAACCTCTTGTTCAATGTTATATAGATAATGATAAAGCTAACAACACGAACTCAAGTGTATTTTATAATATTTTTAAAGTAATGTTTTTTTCCTGAAATACACTTTCTTCCTTACCTTATCTCTACCAAAATAATGTTTCAATAAGCTGGAATTTAGGAAGAGCTTTCCCACATACAGGAAAATAAAAGCTATATTACTCTGGGCCACTTCAGTTTCATTAGCTATTGGACACAGATCTGTAAGTGTGGGGGAGCTCCACCCACAGGGCACCCCCCTCCCCACCAGCCACCACAGATGAGAATAATCTACCAAGACATGATCTGTTTGGGGAGGAAAGGTGGCCGAACTCTTGAAGGAGAAGGGCCTAGACCCTGTTCCTCAATGGGCCTTTATTGGGTTTATTTGCATAGGGATACAGGGCATATACGTGAAGCTCATCAGTCATTGTCAGGCAGTAACGATCAAATAATAGATAACATTCAAAGAACTATGAAGGCTTATTTTGAGTCAGGGTCAGATAGCTAAAGGGCCATAAAACTTTGGGAAACAAACTCATTTTATGCTTGGACCCTTATTGTTTAAATTGAGGGTATTAGCAAAGCAGGTTTCACAAGATTTTATGCATTCTCTCTTAGGCCTAATTGCCCCAGGGAACCTGCCCTTTCCAGCACACAGCCGCACCCACCTCCAGCATTGTTTCAGGCTTAAATTGGGCAGGGGAAGTAAGGCAGCCAAGAGATTAGGAGACTTCTTGCAGACAGAATGAGGACTCAGGCTATGTGAAAGCTGAGGGATGAGGGTCCATCACCCCCTTTTTCTATAGCCCCCTAAGACTGTGCCTGTCTTAGGTCATCCCTCTCTTGAGGAATCTTACCTGTCATTGGCTAACTGGTCATCCACTTGGGACCAGGCAGAGTGAAGTAAAGGGGTCAGAGGTGGCACCCCTGCCAGGGAGATAAGCTTTGTTGTCTTAGTGGCTTATGGTCCCAAAGTCTCTCACTTAGCCTTAGCCATGGGGGTTACAGTTTCTGAAACCAGGCAGAGTGGTTCCC
Organism: Micronycteris hirsuta; assembly: GCA_004026765.1. NCBI lineage: Eukaryota > Metazoa > Chordata > Mammalia > Chiroptera > Phyllostomidae > Micronycteris > Micronycteris hirsuta. Next base: position 1,622 of record PVJI01030743.1, read on the forward strand.
AACATGTAAGAGTTACACGATTTTTCTTTTTTTACTTTCCTTTCATTATTGCACTTAGGCAACTTCTAGATATTTACCATTTAAGTAATAGTAATGAAAGAAAGAATTGGGAACTAGAATTTAATAAATTACAAGTAAAATCTTCTATTTTAACAGAGAGAAGGAGAAAAGGACCATCAGGTGCGTTTGGCAGTTGGAAATGGTGTGCGGAGTGATGTATGGAGAGAATTTGTAGACAGATTTGGAAATATTAAGATGTGTGAGTTTTATGGAGCAACTGAAGGGAACATTTGTTTTATGAATCACACTGGGAAAATTGGAGCAGTCGGGAGAACAAATTTCTTCTACAAAGTAAGTACCATTTTCTTCTTTACAAAAGAAATATTTTGAGACCTGCGAGCCTGTATTCTAGCTTTGTGCTTGTACATTATGGTAAATATCATCATGTGTTTTTTTTTAAGTTGAGAACTTCTAAATAAAGTAATGGCCTCTAGGTGAACTGTATTCTATAGGTTATGAAAACCTGAACCCCTCATGTTTTCCTTCTATCATATGGGGATAATGATACCTAATTTTTTGTTTAGTTTTTAAATTTAATGATATAAGTTTGAAAAGCAAGCATAGATCCTGATATATATTAATTATACTCCATTTTCTTTGAGTATTTTTAATCCATTATTTCTGTCATTTTGAATGATACTATTTTTATATCATTCAAAAATTATGTTTAAGCTTCTAATACATGATTTATTTAAAAACTATATCAAGTGCCACTAAAATCTTAAAAGCAGCCAAAAAATCACCTTCTTAAGAAAGACTTATAGCTGCATTCTCAATAGCAATCTTGGAAAACAAAAGATAGTAGACAGATATCTTCAATGAACTTGGAGAAAATAATTGTCAAATAGAATTAGTACTCAACAATATTTTTTAAAGAATAAAATTAAAAATAAAGAAGATGTCTCAAAATTTATATAACCTTAAGGGAAAATCAGAATTATAGTAATGTTACTACCAGTGGACGGCCATTCGGAGCAGGGGCAGGGGTGTCTCCCCCCACCCCCAGCCCAGGTGGCAGCAGAGCAAGGTTCTTACACTGAGCGTGCATAAAACCCTCCCCCTGCCCCTCCAGGACCAGGGGAAGACAGGCATATGCACCATAGAAGTCAAAATGGTGGCAGGGGAGGTTCTGGACCACAGAGGCCTGTCAGTCTAACCTTGGGAAGGAAGGGGTTGGTTGGGAAGTAGACCTATCTGAAACACATGAAAGTTTGGGAAGTTGATTGGTCATTTTTGAGAAATCACTGGGTCTGTACCACACCCAAACTAATATAGTCCCAGGAGAACAAAGAAACTCTCTCCTGTTTGTGTCTCACTACTTGGATGGTGGTACTTGCCTATTCTCTCCATGGACCCTATGGCCTTAGCAGCTACATGGCCCATGGCCTCCAGGAGGTAGAATCAGCATGTCTATCTGTCTGTCTGTCTATCTATCTATCTATCTATCTATCTATCTATCTATCTATCTATCTATCTCTATATCTCATAAACCTGGTGATGCATTTGCTGGTCCAGAAACACACGACCTTGTGGCCATAGCGGCCTCATGGACCAGGGACTCCAGGATGGAGCCTGAAACTGGCAGCAGCCAGGAACGAGTTAAGCTACCAGATGTCCACTTAGCTACCACCTGTGGGCTCCAAAGAACTTTAAAATGGAGCAGAAACTCTGGACACTGGCTTTTTGTCTTGCCGAGGACAGTTGGACTTTGTCTTGGTCTTGCAGAGGAGATAGGCTTTGAGACAGGAGTCCACCATTCTCCCAGATTATGCCCCATCTGAATAAAACCTTTTTCCTTTTTTCACCAGATACTGCCACATGAGTTTGGCTTTTGTGGCAGCAGGTAGACGAAACCATCTTTTTTGTTTGGTAACAAAAAGAAAGATATACATCTCTTTCAATATTTGACAGAACAAAGAAAAACTTCAATGATACAGAATATTTGAATAATATAATAAACAAACTACTTGAACTAACGGACACATATAGGACACCACATCTAAAAGCTACAGCATATTCATTCTTTTCAAGCACTTATGAAAATTCATAAAGATTACTGGCCACTTAGGGAATTTCAGCAAATTTCAGAAGATTGAATTTATATGGATTGTGTTCTCTGACAACAGTTTAATTAAGGTAAAAATAATTTTTTTAAATGACAGGTCAATCATCTCCTACATAATTGCAAATAAAACATTTCTAAACTTTTATGAGTCAACAAAAAAATCAGAATTTAGAAAACAATTTGAGCTGAATTATAATGAAAATGTTGTAATTCAAAATTTGTAAACTCAGATAAGAGCAGCTGAAAATTAGTGGGCTAAATATCAATTTCTATAATAAGTTAATTTAAAAAACTCAAAGAGACCTGGCTAGTATGGCTCAGTGGAGTGAGTGTCAGCCTGTGGACCAAAGGGCCACCGGTTCAATTCCCAGTCAGGGCACATGCCTGGGTTGCAGGCCAGGTCTCCAGTAGGGGGCATGCAGAAGGCAGCCACACATTGATGTTTCTCTCCTTCTCTTTGTCCCTCCCTCCCCATCTCTAAAAATAAATAAATAAAATCTTTTTAAAAAAACTCAAAGAAATAAAATGAAGGAAATAATAAAAAGCAAAAATTTTAAAAATAGTAAGGAAACATTTAATGTCAAAAAATAAAAATATGCTATAAACCAAAACATTCAAAATAATATTGAATTTACACTGTAATTTAAAAATAAAAAGATAAAAATATAATTTTTAAAAAGTAAAAAAGTAAATTTGAAGCTGGTGTAAATTTTCCTAATGATTTGCATTCTGAACAAAGTAATTTGGGGAAAGTAAGTAATGATATTACTGAGTTTTACATTCCTTACAGTTAATTTTCTCAATTCATTGAACTGATTCCATTAAAAACTGGTATTTATATTAAAAGCTCCGTTAGTGAAGCTGTGTCATTCCAAAATAATCATCCCACAGGAGTACAATAAAGAATATTTGTATTTTTATTAGTCTTGACTTTATTATAATTTTCTGATATCTTAAATTCCCTGTCAGATTATAATAATGGCAATAATGCAGGAACTCCTGATGTCTCCTGTTTATTTAGAAAATTTCTGATTTTCAAATTATTTTAGGTTTTTTTCAATTTGGAAATGAAAAAATTACCTAATATCAGGGTCCCGGTTCGATTCCCAGTCGGGGCACATGCCTGGGTTGTGGGCCAGGTCTCCAGTGAGGGCCATGTGAGAGGCAACCATACATTGCTCTTTCTCCCTCCCTTCTCCTCTCCCTGAAAATAAATAAATAAAAAATCTTTTAAAAAAATTACCTAATATCACAAATTTTGTCTTTTATCATTTCATTCACATATTGTTTTTGTTACATAGCAAGCAGGTGATCAGAAAAAAATTGGACCAATGACTGTTCCATAATTGTATGGGGAGATACAATAAGTGTGTCTCTCAAGAATTTAAACCTAATAGAAGTTTACACTTACTGTCTCAAAAAGGAATCAGAATCTAAACAGAGATAGGATTTAATAAGTGAAAGAAGATAAGGCAGCAACAGAGTTCCTGTGACCCAAATGTCCTTCTCGTGTGCCATACTCACTATTTAAATGCATGAGACTGAAGGGCTATGTGTCCTATATATGCTCCCAGAGCAAACAATATAAAAAAATTGGTGACAACTCATTTGAGAAACAAACTCAAGTAAAAGTTATGGACTTGCCTTCTTTTCTACAGGTGGAGGTAGTATTTGAGAAGGAGCAAACATGTAATCCCTAGGGGAAATAAAACTTGCAAAGTGTGTGGAGGATAAATCTAAATAAAAAGCAGCTGAACAGCATGGTTGGAACTGGAGAGCATTATGCTAAGTGAAGTAAGCCAGGCAGTGAGGGACAAAAACCATATGATCTCACCTTTAACTGGAACATAATCAACAAAAGAAAAAAGCAAGCAAAACTTAACCAGAGGCATTGAAATTAAGAACAATCTAACAATAGCCAGGGGGGAGGGGGAGGGGACAATGGGAGAAGGATTTTCAGGAACCACTATAGAGGACACATGGACAGAACCAAGGCAGGGAGGGAGGCAGGGAAGAGAGGTGTGGTTGGAGGGGGAGGGGAGGGAAGAGTATGCAGACAACTGTAATTGAACAACAATAAAGTAAAAAAAATTTAAAAAGCAGCTGAAAAAAAATATGTATCCACATCAAAATAATAAATCCTCCAACATGGCCAGGAAATATTTAGAAAAATAATTTCCCATAGGTTCAAAAATTACAATAATATGTTCTTTAAAAATAAGAGCTCAAAGAAGACAAAAGTGCAAGGAAAACCTAAATCAACAAAAGGAGTTGGAAAGCATGTCTGCTCGGCTCTGAAAAATAAATTAATAAAAGGAAAATATGAAAATATTACAGAGGTGATCACCACTAAAGGACTTAAACAGTACTGTAAACATTGTTAGGGAGCAAGATGGATGGGATTAAGGTATCACACAAACAAAAGAATATGCATATAATATAAAATTAATTTAAAAGATAAAATTTGAAAAAGTGTTCTGACATATGCTTAATTGGTGTTGTTGCAGCAGGAAAAAAAAACAACAACAAATCAAAGAGATTTTAAAAAGCATTTGAAACTTAACAGACGAAGACTTCCTTAAAATAAAGATTTGCATATTTAAAATGTAACCAGAGACATTGAAATTAAGAACAATCTAACAATAGCCAGAGGGGAGGGGAGAGAGGATTGTGGAGAGAAAGGTTTTCAGGAACAACTACAAAGGACACATGGACAAAACCAAGGGGGAGGGTGGAAGCAAGGGAGGGAGGTGGGGTTGGATGGGGGAGGAGGGAAGGGGAGAAAATGCAGACAACTGTAGTTGAAGAACAATAAAGTAATAAAAATAAAAAAAAGATTTGCATATTTAGCAAAAGAGCACATTGTATTCTGAGGTGGGAGGATGGGGTAAAAAATGGTACAGAATGATCATCAGAAAAATATATCCTGGTGAAATTATTGAACATAAAGAACCATAAGGAGACGCTGAAAAAACAAAGGATGTACACAGTGTAGGCTAAAGATGTGCTTGTGAATATAAACTGAGGACATATTAATGTGTGGCACCTAGTTTTTCATGTGTGTTATAACAGCCGTTTTTTATAATCTTGTGGGACCTCTTGAAGACAGGAAAAAATGTAGAAATCCCTCTGGCTGAGACTTAATGCTCTGATCCTGGCTACTTCTAGAAGATGCTGTGATTTATTTAAGTTTCATTTGTCTCATAAAATTACCCAATTTCTGACCATCAAGTTGCCTGTATCTGATAACAGGCACACTGAACAGTGATTTAGTGTGGAAAGAATATCACCCACACATGTGGCTGCCAAATTAATTGAAAAGAAATAACACTAAAGCTGATAACAACAGTTGGTGGGCAAATTTTTCAAAATATAAAGCATGCTAAAACAGCAGAGAAAAGATTGAATAATGAACAGGGCTCTGTTCTTGTTTGGCCAAAATGATAAATGCAGTTCCGGAACTTCTGGAATCTTTCTTTTTACCAGTCATTAGGCAAGTGGCCAATATCCTGTTATCCCAATTACAGACAAAGACCAGCAAGATGCAAGCTTGCATTTTAATAAAGAATCTTTATGTCTAGAATAACAATATGTTTTTCTTTGCAACCTCTTTCATTGGACCTCATCTTAAAATAGAATAATACTAACTTCTACCTCACAGAGTGCCTTGACAAGTAAATACTGTGCTTAAACTCTTAGCACAGTGGTATACTGTAAGTGCCTAACAATATTAGTTGCTACTTTTTATATTTTAATTATATTTTAATTCAAATAATGAATTGGTATTCTAGCTGTATGCTGATTTTACTGAGATTAAAAACCAGAGATATTTGTGTTTAGTCTTTTATAATAAATAATACTATTACATTTATCTCATTAATCTTATTCATCTTTTCCCACTTATTCTTTATTTGTTCATTTCTCATGTCCTCCTGGCCCTTCTCCTATTTGTCCTTTCTTACTATTTTTTCTCACTTCATTTTATTACCTCCATTTTAGTTTACTATTTTCTAATTTAGCTTAATAAGATTGCTTACTTAATTGCAGGAAAAGCTCAATTTTCTTATCTTTAAAATGAGGGGGGTTGGATTGAATCAATCTGTCTTCTTTCCCAGGGTCTGATTTTAGTGGCTCTATGAATCTGCATGACAAGACAATAATGGACATTTCAGGAACAGGGCAGCTGGCAATATTTGGCAACAAAGAGCGATGTCCAACAAGCTTGGTACCCAGCATGATAAGGGTGTTCCAGCAAACTTGCCATCTCACACGACAGTGCACAGAAGTACCAAGTCAGATAGGGACCTTCGGTGAGAGGCCCGTGGGAAAGGTTGCAGTGTCCGATAAGTACTTTTTAGGCCTCTGATCTCTTCAAGGGATTGTAAATTAAAAATAGGCACTAAAATCCTTGCATTCACATAGTTTACATTTTAGTTCTATCAAAACTTTCCGCTCTGAGGTATGTTTTGAATGAATGCAAAAAGGAGAAGGCAAGAAGTGGTCCTCTTCCCTATAGTTAATAGAAAATGTAGTCAAGCTCAAGGATTGCTTGCGTGCACTCATTCAGCATTAAAATTAGTAACGTTTTGCTAAGGAATGTGCAACATAAAAGAAATGAAAGTAAATGCCAGTACATGAGTGCTGTTAACTAATACCTTCAATTTTGATGTCACAATATTTAGTTTTTCCATCAGTAAAGGTTCCTTCTTTTAATAAATCCACATTCTAATTCATTTCAATTGAGCATAAAATCTACTCCCAGTAGATGTCACTGCACATATAACTAAATTGTGTTTTCATTTGATTTTGTTTTTGTAGGTTTTTTTCCATTTCAACTTGATAAAGTATGATTTTCAGAAAGATGAACCCATTAGAAATGAACAGGGCTGGTGTAGCCATGTGAAAAAAGGTAATACTGTATAAAGATGTCACCTCAGGCAAGGTTTCTGAATTTCCCTTTAAATTACTACTAAATTTAGAAGAGAAAGTGGTTATTTCTAACATGTAATGTGACTTACTTGGAATTTCAATGTAGGTAGAATGATTTAATTACTAGATGTTAGGGGACTCAAAGTCTCTCAGATGGTAAATTATTAAAATTTAAAAGTGATTACTGTTGGGCTCTTATTTTTCTTAATCCACCACTTCTGGTTTGTGACAGTGGCATATGTCCAATGTCCTCTATCGCCAAAACACAGCATAAAAATAAATGACTTAATTTAACATTCTAGGTGTAGTGGGAAGTCAGGCAGACTTGAATTTAAATCTGGGCTTGCACACTTAGAAACTGTACTGCTGTGGGAAAGTCACCCAAGCCGTCTGAGTCTTATTTTCTTCATATGTAGAGTGGAAGTGACAATACTTATTTCATGAGGTTATTGTTGATACTTACATGAGATGATGCAGGTGTTCAACCTGCAGCCTGTGGGCCACATGTGGCCCAGGATGGCTATGAATGTGGCCCAACCCGAAATCGTAAATTCACTTAAAACGGTTTTTTTGCTCATCAGTTTTCACCAGTGTTTGTGTATTTATGTGTGGCCCAAGACAACTCTTCTTCCATTGTGGCCCAGGGACACGAAAAGGTTGGGCACCCCTGGTAGGCAAAGCCCTGCAGAAGGCCTGGCATGTGGCTTGTCCCCCCGACCCCTTCTCTCTGCCCTCTCACTCCCCCTCCTCCCCCAAGGTAGACTTTCTTTTAACTTTTGGTTAGAAATTTTAATGAAAGCAAGTAAGTGCTCCAGTTAACTTGCCACTGCATATAATTATTGTAGAAAACGAAATGTATAGATGTGCACTTAGAATTGTTTAGCGCTCCAGTCTGAATAAATCTGGCCAAAATTACTTTCTCATGCCTCAAAATGTTTAAACTACATTTCAGAGATAATATCCTTTCCAGAGCTGCTTCTTCCTATCTTGCTGTTCTCATTATGGATTAGTAAATATTTTATTTTTCCATTAAAGTATTGTGTCTTGCATAAATTATGCCTATAAAGAATAGATAAGAAAACACTCTGACCTTTTAAGCATTTGCAATAATTGATTTCTCAGGGAAGAAACTGTCAGTTGTGTCCCGAAAAAGAAAAGCAACATAAAATTTAACGGAAATGTGAGGCTTGGAAATTCTGAGTTCTAGTGAATGTAGACTAATGGAACATGCAATGGATGAGAGGCTTTGGAGTCCGGTGGACCCAGTTAAAGAAAAATTTCAACCCCAACAATTGGCTGCTGTGTGCCACAGGGGAGATAAATTTCATTTATTTACTCAGTTTTTTTAGCTGTAAAATGAAGATTATATAAGGGTGCTGTCTTACAGGTTTGGGATAAAAATCAGATGGGATACATATGTAAAGTGCTCAGAATAGTGACTGGTACCCAAAAAGTGCTTCAATAGGTGAATGAAGATGATGATAATGACAATGAGGATGTTGATAATGACCATGTCGATGAGCGGTCTCTGCTGCAGCAGAGCAGGCTTGTTTTGACCACTCCAATGTGTGTTCTTGGCACCAGAATGTCCAGAAGGAATGGGAGTAATTGTGAGTTGAATAGAGAGTTTAAAAAAGAAAGAAAGAAACAACTGGAATTTAATCCATTTAACTTATCAAGAGGATGTTGACTGTCTTCACAAGGGGCGACCAAATCAACAATGGCCTTGAAATCTTCTGGGGCAGTAATTGCTGCCCTCCCCCTTGTCTTCTACCCTTCTCTTAGAAGTAGTTGTTCACCTCGCAGGTAGCTGTCCAAAATCTTGATTCATTTGAATAAATATGCTTGAAAAATCATTTTTGATAATGTGTCTATAAGTAAAACTAATAAATTTCATGTTTCATCTCTTGCCCTTTGAGGGTTTTCCAGGCTAACATCCCAGAGGAATAAAACATTTTCCTAAACTTCCAATAACGTATTAATTAGACTAGAGATAGTATTATACAAAAACCTTGTTGCAAAATCATTGAGACTTGAATCTGAGTACTATGTGCATTCCTTTATATCTGTTGGACTTTGGTAAATGACTTTATTCTTTTGGGCCCTTGCTCCTTCCCTGTGAAACAGGGATTTTAATGATCGGCTTCAAAGGATTTCTGTGAAGAATAAACAAGATGTCAGTCACAAAGGGTTTATGGGGTTTGCTACATAGTAAGTGCCCGATAAATAAGACTGCTATCATAACCTTATTAAAATTATTACCATGGTATCATTTATATCGTTGCCATTATTATCAGTGGTAAAATCTATATAATCCAAAAGAAAACTAGCCGTTGTTCTAGCCACACAGGATATATGTACCTTTTTCACATTCAGTTTCCTTTTTGTTAGTTTTTCCAAAGTTTCTTGCATTTTTGGCAGTCTACAAAAGGATGTGCTTGTTTGCTCTAAGCACCCGGAGCAAATGATGTCAAATACAACAAGTTCAGAGGAAAGGAAGATAGGCAGCACTGGTGGTGTCGGTCAGGTGAAAATTAGGTACATGTGTGGTGTGTATAATAATAGTTTTAATCAGATCACTGAAGAATGCCTTTCTCTCACAGGAGAACCCGGACTTCTCATTTCTCAGGTGAACGAAAAGAATCCCTTCTTTGGTTATGCTGGGAATAAGAAGCACACGGAAAAGAAATTGCTACGTAATGTTTTTAAGGAGGGAGATGTTTACTTTAACACAGGAGATTTAATGGTCCAAGATCAGGAGGATTTCCTTTATTTTTGGGACCGTATTGGAGACACTTTCAGGTATGAGACATCACCAGTCACTTTCAGGTATGAGACATCACCAGTCACACTGCCTGTTCAGTGATTGGGAACCCTGCTCACAGCAAGGCTCTATGGAAACCTTTCAGACCACATGCTCTTTACCTTCAGGGCAGACACAGCCTTTTATCTCAATCATGTATCCCCATTTAAAAAATCATTGGCTGTCTGTTTCTAGGTTGAAACAAGTTAAGTTTTGATGTCAGTTTTTATAATTATTTTAATGACTCCATTTGGTCCAAATTAGTCAGCTTCCTTTTTTTTAGAATATCAAACAAGTAGACAGACATGGAGTCTAAATGGTAGGGTTAAAACAAAACCAGGCTGGTGTGGCTCAGTGGATTGAGTGCCAACCTGTGAACCAAAGGATTGCGGTTCGATTCCCAGTAGGGCACATGCCTGGGTTGCAGGCCAGCTCCCCAGCAGGGGGTGTGCAAGAGGTAACCACACATTGATGTTTCTCTCCCTCTCTCTCCTCTCTCTAAAAATAAATAAACTCTAAAAACAAAAAGAAATAAGAAAGTAATTTCAACTAAAACAATTGATTTTGTTGACTTATCAACAAGGTGCATCTTTAAACAGTCCCTTTTGGCCCTGGCTGGTGTGGCTTGCTTGGGTGCCGTCCACCAAAGCAAAAGGTTGCCAGTTCCTGGTCACGTACTAGAGACAACCAATCAATCTTTCTCTCTCACATCAATGTTTCTCTTCCTTCTTTCTCTCTCCCTTCCCCTCTCCCTAAAAATAAATAATAGAAAATAAGTAAAATAAAAATAATAGCATAATAAATAATTTATCTAAAAATGCCTTTTGTTTTGAAAACTGCCATTATTTTTGGTTACTTGGTGCTTGCCCAGAGCCAAATTCTCCAGTATAGGTGTGCTAAATGGAACTTCTTTTTTATTTAGATGGAAAGGGGAAAACATTGCAACCACGGAGGTTGCTGATGTTATTGGAATGTTGGATTTCATAGAAGAAACAAATGTCTATGGTGTGGCAGTGCCAGGTATGAATATATTTCAGGTTTTGGAAGAATTCTCAGAAAGAACGTGCCAACTTTTCTTTAGTTTGCAATCATCTCACTAATTCAACATTTTGGTTTTTATATATCCAATAGTTACCCTTCATCTTGTCGTGGCAAATAATGACCTACAGGGGAAAAGTATCCATTGAAATTTTTAATGATTTTTGTTTTTTATTTTAGTATGGGTTGATTTTTTTCCCCATTGAAATTTAACATGTGTGTGTATTTTTAAGCAGAGTTTAAAAACTCTGGTCACTCACTCACTGTTTGACCATAGTTACAGCTTTTCAGTAGTCTATTATCTTTCTCTCTCTCTCTTTTTTTTTTTTTTTTGCATTAAAAATTTACTGCCATGGAGAGATTTACACAGTGAAAGGAGCTTATCCTGAACAAGGCCAAGCAAAGAAAGCACATTAATAGAGGTGAAGGTGCAGTGTGCTTATCTTATCCACTCCCTTTTTTAACTATATTTTACTGATTATGCTATTAAAGTTTTCTCAATTTTTCCCCCTTTATCCCCCCTCCACCCTGCACCTCCAACCCTCCAGCATTCCCCTGCCTTAGTTCATGTCCATGGGTTGTACATATAAGTTCTTTGACTTCTCTGTTCCCTATACCATTCTTCCCCTCTCCCTCCCCACTGAAAACCCTCCATGTGATGTCCATTTCTCGATTCTGTTCCTGTTCTAGTTGTTTGCTTAGTATTTGTTTCCTTTGTTTTTTGTTTTTTAGGTTCAGTTGTTGATAGTTGTGAGTTTGTTGTCATTTTACTGTTCATAGTTTTGATCTTCTTTTTTTTTAATATATTTTATTGATTATGCTATTACAGTTGTCCCATTTTCCCCCCTTTCTTCCCCTTCAACCTTTACCCCCCCTTTCCCCACCCTTTAGTTTTGTCCATAGGTCACACACATAAGTTCTTTTGCTTCTGCATTTCCTATACTATTCTTAATCTCCCCCTGTCTCTTTTCTAGTTCCCATTTATGCTACTTATTCTGTGCCCCTTTCCCCCCTTCTTCCCCAACCACTCCCCTGTTGATATTCCTCCATACCTTATATAAATCCCTTTAACATTTCATACAATAAAGGCTGGGTGATGATGAACTTTTTGAACTTGACCTTATCTGAGAAGCACTTTATCTGCCCTTCCATTCTAAATGATAGCTTTGCTGGATAGAGTATTCTTGGATGTAGGTCCTTGCCTTTCATGACTTGGAATACTTCTCTCCAACCCTTTCTTGCCTGCAAGGTCTCTTTTGAGAAATCTGCTGACAGTCTTATGGGAATTCCTTTGTAGGTAACTGTCACCTTTTCTCTTGCTGCTTCTAGGATTCTCTCC
>PVJI01030744.1:0-13848 GCA_004026765.1 Micronycteris hirsuta
ACTTGATTAAAGTAGATGATAATCAAGGGTTTTCAACTGCAGGCTTGATTTGTATAGTTTAAAGACCTTTGTAACATGCATCCTCATATTATATCCATGTATATAATTATTAAATTGTACATATTGATTTATAAATTATTTGAAGGCAAAAGCTGGATCATCTCCATATTTAAAAATGGCTCAATATCTTGCCCATTGTTTATATAAAAAAAAGTCTGTGGAATCAAGGAGGTTTGAAGTTATTTATTATCTGAAACATGTCAATTATTCTAATATACATCTAATATATATCACCAATGTAGTATAGACAAACGTTACATTTTTAGCTATTCCCTACCCTTCTACTCTTCTTCTTTCCCCTCCCATAATCTCTTCATCTGCAAACTGGCTCGGTGAAACAATGACCTGACATAAACACACTGAACCAGAAATCTAAATTACCATTTTCTGGAGAAGAATTTGCTTGGGATCCTGACTGTGAACTATTCAGAGGATCAGTAAGCATTAGCTTTAGCAAATATTTCTTCAAAAAACATAATACTTTGAGCGAGAGATGAAAAAATAGGTCAAAAAACTAAAAGAGAAAGAAAAAATCAAGTTAAAGTTTTGTTCACGTACTAACTTAAAACTAGTCATGATGTCGGCTCTACAGCCAACATTTTCCTTTAAGCAATACTTTTAGGCTCCATATGTAGCACAGTAGTGAGCAGAAAGTAGGTGTTTAATGACAGATACTGCAACAAATACTTTATAAAGACATTTGCTAATAATTTCTTACTATCAATAATGAAATGCACTGATTTGCTTTTTGCTGAAATATGAAATTTGTGTAGCACAAACACATCCTTACCTATAAACAAGCCTGGAAGTATAAACAAATTGAAAAGAAGTTACTGAGTTCATTCAGATAACAAAGTGTTTTAGCAAACATCTGAAGCTAAATTCATTTACAAAATGTTAATTTTCTCACAATACTAATTACTTGTTGTTAATAGTATGTAACTCTAATAATACAGAAGCATGCCTTCTGTAACAATTGAGGTGCACAAACTGGAAATTACAAAATTGATAAAAAAGATCAATTATTTGTGTTAAAGATTGACACAGGAAAGACTGAAAATATGACCATGTTAAGTGGGTCATGTGCAGAAGAATGGAGTCAGTTGCATTAATTTTAAATGAGGCTGAAAAACTGATAAGAGTAATAAAAACTCTAGAAGATAATGCTTTAGGAAGTTAGAATATTTTGTAAGAATTTTCTCTTTCATTTAAAATGATACATTCCTTGAATACAAAACAAATCTGAATCCTCTTTTAGGTGTTGTGATCTTAGTTGAATGTCAAGGTTTCTTCCTTTTCTTTCCAAGTTTATATAAGCTTTCCAAACCCTCTACCAGTTTGCCTGATAACTAAAAAAAGTTTAATTAATTAATTAAAAAAGGTCTACACAAGGCAAGTGAGAAGTCATAAACTATAATTATTTCAAAATTAAGAAGGGTATTTCCAAATTAAGATACCTATGTGTCTGTATGAAGATAACTGGGGTCATGAATACGACTGTATTTTTCCCCTGAAATTTTCTGGTCTAAATTTAGTTGGAAAATTATTGTTATTTCAGGGAATATCAGAACAATTCTTTAAGACCCACCACCACACACAGTGTCTCTGTGCTGTCTGTAACAGCCTCCATCATTAACGTGGGATAACAAAAAATCCATCATGCAGTCAAAAAATACAATACTGATGTGAAAATCATGAATGTGTGTAAGCACTTACTTTTAAATTATTGATTCAGACTAGCCAATTGTAATGAAAGAAACAAAAGCGTACCATATAGAGGAAGAGATGCACAAAAATATAAGCAGAGAAACAGAGATACTTTACTTCCTTTGGCATTTTATCTAGATGCTAAGTCTTACTACCAATGTGTTATTTTCAAAGAAATAGCAATCTGAGATTATTGATGAAGTTTTAAGTACATGATTTTTAAAAACTCTTTTCTGTAAAATTCTGTTGTTTGGGATTTATAGTTATATATGTCTGCGTTTATATATAGGGAACATAAAGATAGTTACGCAGAAAGATGGTTTTACTAGTAAGATTCTGTGTCAAATTCAGTAGAAGGGCAGAAATAATATTGTTCAAATTTTGGCCCAGTTTTACTAAATTATGGGAACAAAAACATGAATATTACCTATTTTACTCTTCCAAAGAAGAAAAGAGATTAAGACATTTTTTAAGCAAACCTCAACTGTAGCAGCATTACACTCAATTTACGTGTGATCCTGCTGACCTAATTGAGAAGTGAAGTTACACAGGTACAGTATATAATTCACTTTAAAAGGAAAAGCACCAGACTTTATCAAAACATGTCTCCCCATGGCTGCAATGTCAGACAGGATCTCTTTTAGAATACTAGCAAAAAATGTGAATGATAATTCCTATTCCCAGAATTGTTAAATGACTATTTAATAATGGCTATCAGATGTTCTTCCCATTTTCTTCCTAGTCTAACTCTGTAAGATTCAATAAGAGGATCAGTAATTTTGACCACAAATATATCTGGCTTCTTGCTACCACCTACATACGTTAATTTTGTGTATATGTTATATGCTGTGTAGAAGCACTGAGTGCTTCTTTTTCCTAATGGTGCATTATGAAAATTATTTAATAGTATTATTTAAGTAATATCTTCATTATATCATGAAATATGTCTAATACTCTGAGTTGTTGCTGAATAAAACTATCTTCCCAATAAAGAGAAAATCAGAGTTTGTTGTCATTTTACTGTTTATATTTTTTATCTTTTTCATAGATAAGTCCCTTTAACATTTCATATAATAAGGGCTTGGTAATGATGAACTCCTTTAACTTGACCTTCTCTGGGAAGCACTTTATCTGCCCTTCCATTCTAATTGATAGCTTTTCTGGATAGATTAATCTTGGATGTTGGTCCTTGCCTTTCATGACTTTGAATACTTCTTTCCAGCTCCTTCCTGTATGCAAGGTTTCTTTTGAGAAATCAGCTGATAGTCTATGGGAACTCCTCTGTAGGTAACTGTCTCCTTTTCTCTTGCTGCTTTTAAGATTCTCTCCCTATCTTTAGTCTTGGGTAATGTAATTATGATGTACCTTGGTGTGCGCTTCTTTGGGACTCTCTAAGCTTCCTGGAATTCCTGGAAGTCTATTTCCTTTGCCGGATTAGGGAAGTTCTCCTTCATTATTTGTTCAAATAAGTTTTCAAATACTTGTTCTTTCTCTTCTCCTCTGGCACCCCTATAATTTGGTTGTTGGAACATTTAAAGTTGTCCCGGAGGTTCCTAAGACTCTCCTCATTTTTTGGTGTTTCTTCACTTCTGTTCAGGCTGAATGTTTATTTCTTCCTTGCACTCCAAATCATTGATTTGATCCCCAGTTTCCTTCATTTCACTGTTGGTTCCCTGTATATTTTTTTATATCATTTTGCATAACCTTCACTTTTCCCTCTATTTTGTGACTGTACTCAACCATTTCTGTGAGTATCCTGATTACCAGTGTTTTTAACTGTGCATCTGATAGTCTGGCTATCTCTTCATCACTTAGTTTTATTTTTGGAGGTTTGATCTATTCTTTCATTTAGGCCTTTTTTTTTTTTTTTTTTTTTTTTTTTTTTTTTTTTTTTTTTTTTTTTTTTTTTTTTTTTTTTTTTTTTTTTTTTTTGTCTTGGCATGCCTCTTACATTGTAAGAGGTAGAGCCTTAGGTATTCACCAATGTGAGGCAACCTATGTCACTGCGTTGTGGCTCTGTATGTGGGGGAGGGGTTTGAGAAGGAACAATGCTGCTTGCTTGGATCTCTGCTGGCTTTCAGTCACTTCCCCAACCACCCACAAGGAAATTGTGCCCTTCTGGTACTGATTCCCAAGTGGGTGAGTTTGTGTATATTTTAGGACCCTGTGGTTCTCTCCAGTGAACTTTCCTGTGAGGCTGGGAGTTCCTCTCACCACCGCAACCCCCACAGGTTTCTACAGCTAGAGGTTTTCAGGCTTTATTTCCTTGCACTGGAACTCTGGTTGCACGGTCTATCCAACTCCCCAGTTGTTCCTCCTGGTTCATCTGCAAGAAAATGTGGGACCCCCAGTCCACTAGCCACCTCCTTGCTGCATGTCCTTTCCACCTGGCTGCCTGTCTCCACCCCTCTTACCAGTCTGGATGAATGTTTCTTCTTTAACTCCTTGGTTGTTGGACTTCCATACAGTTTTTCTGGCGGTTCTAGTAGTTTTTTGTTTTTAAATTTGTTGTTGCCCTTCTTTTGGTTGTGTGAGGAAGCAAAGTGTATCTACCTATGCTTCCCTCTTGGCCGGAAGTTCACATTTTCATAATTCTTTTAATTTCACATATATCTTATACCAGATATAAATTAGTTATCTTATGTTACAAATATATAATTGTTTAATTATTATATAGTTATTTATTATATCAAATATAATATTTATAATATATATGCTATATACTAAAATATGATCTTTTATGCTGGACATTATAAAAAACATAAAATCTAAGAATAAATTCAATGTTATTTTTTCCTGTTCAGAAGGTTTTTCCCTTTTCTCTGTTAGGCAGATACTCAGCATATCAGGCCACATAGCCATTACAAGTTTTGACATTTTCTATTCCCTCAAGTGATTAATCTACCTCGATTAAATGACCT
The DNA here is from genome assembly GCA_004026765.1 of Micronycteris hirsuta. NCBI lineage: Eukaryota > Metazoa > Chordata > Mammalia > Chiroptera > Phyllostomidae > Micronycteris > Micronycteris hirsuta. The sequence continues at coordinate 4,689 of PVJI01030744.1, forward strand.
TAATTTAGCTAGATTAAGTCTGACCCTCACCCTGAACTTAAATAACCCATCTCAAGTTTACCTAAGAAGGGTTTTTCCCACTCTTGTTATTTTGGTTCATCTTGTGTTCTTTATTTCTCGTGTTCTATAAACCATACATTTTTAAAATTTATTTATTTTTGTTCAATTACAGTTGTCTGCATTTTCTCCCCACCACTCCCCCACCCCATCTGAACCCACCTCCCTCCCTTGCTTCCACCCTCCCCCTTGGTTTTATCTATGTGTCCTTTATAGTAGTTCCTGAAAACCCTTCTCCCCACTGTCCCCACCCCCCCTCCCCTCTGGCTATTGTTCGATTGTTTTTAATTTCAATGTCTCTGGTTATATTTGCTTGCTTTTTTCTTTTGTTGATTATGTTCCAGTTAAAGGTGAGATCCTATGGTATTTGTCCCTCACTGCCTGGCTTATTTTGCTTAGCATAATGCTTTCCAGTTCCATTCATGCTGTTGCAAAGGGGACGAGCTCCTTCTTTCTCTCTGCTGAGTAGAATTCCATTGTGCAAATGTACCATAGTTTCTTGATCCACTCATTTGCTGATGGGCACTTGGGTAGCTTCTAGCACTTGGCTATTGTAAATTGTGCTGCTATGAACATTGGAGTGCATAGGTTCTTTTGGATAGGTATTTCATGGCTCTTAGGGTATAATTCCAGCAGTGGAATTGCTGGGTCAAAAGGCAGTTCCATTTTTAGTTTTCTGAGGAATGTCTGCATTCCCACCAACAGTGCAGTAGGGTTCCCTTTTCTCTGCATCCTCTCCAACACTTGTTTGTTGCTTTGTTTATGATGGCCATTCTGACCGGTGTGAGGTGGTATCTCATTGTGGTTTTAATTACATGTCTCTGATGCTGGTGATGCTGAGCATCTTTTCGTATGTCTCTGGGCCTCTGTATGTCTTCCTTGGAGAAGTGTCTGTTCAAGTCTTTTGCCCATTTTTTAATTGGGTTTTTTGCCTTCCTGTAGTGCAGTCATGTGAGTTCTTTATATATTTTGGAGATCAAACCCTTGTCTTAGGTATCATTGACAAACATTAAAAACCATAAATTTTTAATTAATCTTTTATTTTTCCTAGATGTAGCTCTGGGAGTAATTTTCTATTGCTAGTGACTAAACCTTACTTGTAAGAAGTAGTCTAAATTATTCTTTGAGTTTATTCAAATTTTTATAGTATGTGAGCATTTGGCAATGCTAATAAATGATAAGACCTTCAGCCCAAGTGATGAGACAATACACATATTGTATAACACTATATATATGGATCATGTTGTACTAAACAGCAAGTTGATTATACAGGGAGAGGATTATAGCAACTGCAGTGGTGTGCGACTTTAGGCAAGTTTTATAAGTTCTTCAAGCATCATGCCCTTATTAATGACTCAGTAAAAGGAGATGCAATGTACATTTTTTTTCTATAATTCTCTTCCATTAATTCCTTCACATTCTGATGAGTGCACTCTGATTTTCCTTGAGGGAACAACCATTTCTAACTTATTCTCAAGGCCGTATGTGTATGCTTGATTCAACCCCTGGCTTAGAAAATGGACACATAACCCACAAAGCTAATCAGAGTGTTTTATACCACTAGCCAGTAACACCCTTAACTAGGGCAAGAGTTTCTTGCTGTGGGTCTCCTTACAGCCTATTTAGGAAGGCCTCTGGGAATTGTAATAAAAAGATATGTATTTCAGCTTACTGTTCCAGCAAGGACAGTGAAAGCCTGGAGCTATTGGTTCCACATTATTACCTTAAGTAACCCCCTGCCTCATCCTGAGTGATACAGCACATGGAAAAAGAGCCCAGAAACTGAGACAGCAAACCCAGATGACTTTATATAAGCCACTAGTCCAGATGAACTTGATCTAATAGAAACATTCCATTCACTATTCTCTTAAACCTATATCTATAATTAAATAATTTACTCCTAAATCAAAAAGATCCCTGACTTATAAAAGATCTTAACATACTCTGGTTTCTCTTCAGATCATATAAATCTTTCACCTTTTAAAAGATCTTAACAGTAGCAACAGGTAAATAGTTTCCTCTCAGCCACAAAACAAATAAACATGTGTGAAAAAAGAGGAATTATAATATTTACACAGATGTATGAATTCTAAAGATAAGAGAACTTTTTTTATGTGAGAAGCCAAAACTCCTTTAGCAAGTTCATGCTTTCTTGTATAGCATAAACTGAAATTTTACTATCAATATACTGAAAGAAATGGAAAAATTCCCAAATCAATCAAATAAAAAGGATTCTGCTCCAACAGTCAGGTTTCTTAGTCATATATCAGTGAGTCATTTGATCTAAAAAAACTATCAATGATATTTCTTCATAGTAAGGATCACTAATAAATAATATGTGCAGTGTGCTTTTATAAAACAAAATACATATACTATAGGTCTTTATTTGGATGTTATGAAATACTACCTTTCAAATAAAACATAGATATTGAGTTCTTAAAAATTTTACTTAAGATATTAACAACGAGGCCAATTTGGACATCGTTAGACACAATTTGACTTGTTTTCTTCGGCCTCAGGCAACAGAAGTTGGATCTATATGAAAACCAGAGAGAAGATTTTTGCAGTAATTAATAATTGCCACTGTCTAAAGATGAAGAAAGCCAGGATAAATTATCATTAGTTTTATTTTTGCCTAAGTCCCTTAAAATTATTTTAATACATTTTATTGATTATGCTATTACAGTTGTCCCAATTTTCCCCCTTTTCTCCCCTTCACCTGGTACCCTCATTTCCCTCAGCAGTCATCCCTGAGTTCATGTCCACGAGTAGTGCATATACATTCTTTGGCTACTCCATTACCTATACTGTTCTTAGCATCCCTCTGTCCATTGTGTACCTACCAATTTGTGCATCTTAATACCTATACTATCCCCCCTCACTTCCCTCTTTCCCCCTCCCAAATAATAACCCTCCAAATGATGTCCATATATGTGATTCTGTTCCTATTCTGCTTGTTTGCTTAGTTTGTTATTTGGATTGAATTATTGATAGTTGTGAATTTTTTGCCTTTTTAATGCTCATAGTTTTGATCTTTTTCTTTTTCTTAAATAAGGCCCTTTAACATTTCATGTAATATTGGCTTGGTAATGATGAATTCCTTTATTTTTACCTTGTCTTGGAAGCACTTTATTTGCCCTTCAATTCCAAATGACAGCTTTGCTGGCTAGAGTGAACTAGGTTGTAGGTCCTTACTTTTAATCAATTTGAATACTTCTTGCCAGTCCCTTTTTGCCTGCCAAGTTTCTTTAGAAAAATCAGCTAATAGTCTCATGGGAATTTTAGGTAAGTCTCTACTTTTCTCTTGCTACTTCTAAGATTCTCTCTTAATCTTTAACCTTTGGAATTTTAATTATGATGTGTCAGTGTGATCCTCTTTGGACCCATCTTGTTTGAGACTCTGTGCTTCCTGGACTTGTATGTCTATTTCCTTCACCAACTTAGGCACATTTTCTTTCATTTTTTTTAAAATAAGTTTTCCATTTCTTGCTCTTCCTCTTCTCCTTTTGGCACCCCTATGGTTCAGATGTTGGTATATTTAAAGATGTCCTGGAGGTTCCTAAGCCTATTCTATTTTTTTTTTTAATTCTTTCTTCCTGCTATTCTGGTTGAATGTTTTTTCCTTCCTTATGTTCCAAATCATTGATTTGATTCTCAGTTTCATCCCCTCCACTTGGTTCCCTGTACATTTTTATTTCACTTAGTGCAACCTTCATTTCTACCTGGGTCTTTTTTTTTTTTTAATGTCCTAACCTTAACCCTAACCCTAACCATGAGTTCCCGGAGCATCCTCATAACCAGTGTTTAGAACTGTGCATCTGATAGGTTATTTATCTGCATTTTATTTAGTTCTTTTTCTGGAGTTTTATTCTGTTCTTTAATTTGGCCATATTTCTTTATCTCATTTTTGCAGCCTCCCTGGGTTTATTTCTGTATATTACGTAGAGCTGCTTTGACTCCCTCTTAGTAGTGTGGCTTATTGTAGAAAAGCACATCTGTTAAATTGTATGGGCAGAGCCTTTGGCAATCTCCTGGGTGGAGCAACCCATGTCACTGATCTATTGCTCTGTGTTGGGGAGGGTTCAGAGAGGGGAAAATGCCACTTACTGGCCTCTGGAGTTTTGCTGGGAAGGAAGTTGTACCTGATCACTCAAACTTCACTTTTTCCCTATATGCCACTGGTGCACTGCAAGCTGTTGTCATAGTGCTGAATCCTGGAGAAGGTGGGTCTGCATGAGTTCTAAGTCTGTTACTGGTTCTTTAATGGGTGTTTCTTAAGAATCTCACAATTTCTTCTGCCACCCCAGCCCCATTGGTTTTTAGAGTCAGAAGTTATGGGGACTTATCTTCCTGGCACTGGAACCCTGGGCTGTATGGTCTGGACTGAGGCTGGGATCCCATGCTCCTAAGGTATCCCTTCTGAGTTTTATCCACCACATGTGGATGTGGCACCACCTGGTCCATTTCCAGACTTCTCTGCACCTCTCCCTTTTCTCTGCATCTCAGCTCCTTGTACCCATCTAGATGAAGGTCACTTCTTTAAATCCTTGGTTGTCAGACTTCCACACAGCTCAATTTTCTGACAATTCTGGGTGATATTTGTTTTGTAGTCTAGTTGTATTTTTTGCTAAAGCTGCATGCAGAAGGGAGGTGTGTTTACCTGTGCTTCCATCTTGAACACAAGTTTGAGATTCTTTAAGTATTTGATTTGTGATTGATAAATGGTGGAGTCCAAAGAACTGCTCTTAGAAAAAAGAAATAATTGATATTTTAATTGCTTAAATTGTGGCCAGTTTTTAATATCTTCTCTTATCAAGAAAATAAATTGAAAACAATTGTTGTACTAGCTAGTGTGGCTCAGTTGGTGGAACACTGTCCCATACACATATAGGCTGAGGGTTTGATTTCTGGTCAGGGCACATACCTAGATTTCAGATTTGATGTTTCTCACATGAATGTTTCTTTCTCTCTCCCCCTTCCTTTCTCTCTAAAATCAATAAACATATTTTTCTAATTTTTTTAAAAAGAAAATAATTGTTGTTAATAGCATTTTTATGAAGGAAAAACTTAGGTTTCTAATATACATAGAACTTAGGCTTAGTAACATACCCAAGACCATAAACTAAAAAATCATAGGACAAGATAATATTGTACAAATTATATGTCTTTCTACTAGATAATAGTGTTTATTCAATATTACACATATGATGCTTCTTTGCAAAGGCGGCAAATGTTGCCTTGATGTAGTAAATTATTCAGAGAGATGCTTGGAGAGCATGAGTTTGAAAAATAATAACACAAAATCAGAGAAATAAATATTTTTATATTTATTTAGAAATAAATTTATAAATATGTTAAGCAATTACAAAGGAAAAATATAAAATAAACTGTTGCTTTTAAAAAATTTTATTTATTTTAAGCACAGTGCAATACAAAAAACATGATGTATATGCAAAATGTAATGGAAGTAGCCACATTTGGTTTCACAGGACCCAGGAGTCGGGGAAGAGGGGATAGCAGGTGAATTACAAAGTGCCATCACAGAACTAACTAGGACTAGTCAGAACCATATTTAACATATATCTATGCCAACATGTAACATTTTCATCATTATATTCATATTCATCGATGTAAATAATATAGTCTTCCTCCATACCAGAAACTTTAGATCAGGATGCAAGAAAATATTCCTGCCATGTGCACTAGCTACAATAATTATTCTTCTATGTTCTGAACATAAACATTTCATGGTTCAAGGGGAGGTTATAGAAATGAGTAGCATGTACTATTTAAGAATTTCTTTCAGAAAAGTATATCCAATTATAGCTCAGAAGTAAGAAAATATAATGATTAAGAACTTGGGATATGGAGCTTCACTGCCTGAGCTCAGAGGACTTCTGTTCATTAATAGATGTGCCATCCCAACAAGCTACTTTATTACCTAGGACTCTGTTGTCTCTTCTATGAAATGGAGAACCTAACGTGGCTTACCTGTACATGCTGTGCATTAATATGAAGACCTTAGGAAATTGTCTGGCACAAAATAAACCCTGCACTTTTTGTTTGTTGACTCATTTATGTATGTATTTAACTGTTGTTCAATTACAGTTGAATACGATTTAATTCTTAACCAATCTTCTTACCTGTTTTGGATTTTCATTTTGTTAATATGTTAGTTTGTAATTTTGTTCAGTGCATTAGTACCTTCACTTATATCATATCTCTTTGATAGAATTTAGAATAATTTTATAGTCCAACTTTCACAGATTTTTAATGTTATATTTTAATCTTATTACCTCGTATAGTTTTAAATTTTTAATTTAAAATGAATACTCTTTCAAATAAAGAACAAAGTGACAGTGAGTAGAGGGGGGTGGGGAGGAAGATAACAGGGGAAAGAAGAGAAAGGGTCAAGTCAAGGACCATGTATGAAGGACCCATGGACAAGGACGATGCGGGGAGGACTGAATGTGGATGTTCGGTTGTGCAGGGCGGGGGAGAACAATGGGGGTAAATGGAGACAGCTGTAATGGAACAACAATAATAAATAAATAAAAATGCATGCTATTTCAAATCACTGAAAATTTTGAGGGAAGGAAAGAAAAATACAGCAAATATTTACTTATAACCTATTTCTTTCATGTGCTTAAAAATTATCTGAAATCTTCAAATAACTACTTTACATATTACCACTTTTTTTTTCAAATGAAATGAGGCTATAAAACATTACATAAATTGCCTAAATTGCATGTAGGGTGAGGATGCAAACCTAGATCTAATTCCAAAGTGTACTTTCTTTTTTTTTATTTTTGGCCCCTTATCATTTTTAAAAAGTTTTATCTTTCTTATACATATTTTTTTGATTAACAAAGTGTACTTTCCACTATATACTGCAGAGAACCCTAAGCTATACAATCAAGTTAATATAGAGACTAAGGGAAAAAAAAAAACTTATTAAATCCACAAAAATTAATTTTATATACATTTAACAATTTGCATTATTATTGGTGTTTTGTTCAGTAATTAAGATGTAAGCATTATACAGTTTAGTAAACAGTTGTAGTTAATAACAAAATATCAAATTATTTTTTAATCAGAACAAAAATAAAAAACTTAGAACACAAAGCAGTTCTAATGTTTTACTTAACTAATTTCAGCCCCCTTAATCTACTATCAAAAACCTTCCTCTAGAACCTGACTAGGTAACTCAGTTGGTTGGAGGGTCATCCCAATGTATCAGAGTTGTAGGTTAGATTCCCAGTCAGGGCACATACAAGGATCACCCAATGAATACATAAATAAGTGGAACAATATACTGATGCTTCTTTCTCTCACTCTAAAAATCGATAAAAGAAACTATAAAATGTCCCTCTACAATATAAAAATTGAGTAATATACATTTTTACATTGAACTTTCTGTTAAATAAATTTTTGTATTGGTCATTAAAAAAGCACATAGTCTTTCCCTCTTCAAATCCTAAAAGAATAGTGGGAACAACATTAGGTTTTAGATAAGAAAATTAGGGCTCAAAACTACTAACAATTTTCTTTAAATGCAAGGAACCAATTTAAAAAATAATGCAAAATCTCAAAATCGAATGTTCACAAATACTGTAATATAAGAACTTATTTGATGTTAACAATTAACAAAATATTTACTAACCATGAAAAGAATCGCAATAACAAAGCTCTGCTTTGCCCTGGCATGGTGGACCTGTTGTTTGGAGCATTGTTCCATGCCTCGAGGTGGGGGCTCGATTGCCAGTCATAGCACATACCTAGGTTGCAGGTTCAATCCTCATTCAGAGTGAGAATGGGAAGCAGCCAATCAATGTTTCTCTCTTACATCAATGTCTGTCTCTCTGTCTCTCTCTCCATTCCTCTCTGTCTAAAATAAACAAACATTTTTTTTTTAAAAAGCAAGAAAATTTGCTTTAATGTTGATAAAAGTGTGCCCTCCAAGGAAGGGTTCTAGGGTACATTCTCAAGAAGCTATCACATAAACATTATTATCCTAGGAAAAATATTACAGCCAACTAATATCTTAACCCTGAATATTTTCTCTCATTGCTCCAAATTCAAGGCTATTATGAAAATTTAGCTTTCATACTTATAAATTTAAATTTTGGCATTTCTCAATTATCTCACATAATCTTTGGGCTCATTTTAACACAACTACTGCCTCTCGTATGGAATTTATTAGTACATTGGCTAGCTTATATTTTTTATTTCCCTTCCTTCTAGTGGTTTTGTTCCATTCATCATTGTAATCTTGCATCAGCCGAAATCCAGACCTGAGAAATGAATGTATTATATACTTGGTACGCTCTTAGTAAATGTTTACTTAGCATAAGACAGCTAACTAGTTTCTATTAAATGACTATAGCCATATACTCCTTGCATAATTTTTATTTTTTTATACATAGACCGCTTATTTATGTGTGAGCCATGGTTTTAAGGAAAAGTTATTTCTTGTCCATCTAGTATAAATAAGGCACACTGGTGGGTGACAAATAATCATATAATGCGTAGCAGATGGTCCTGTACATCAAGAATCTCGTCCCTACAGAGAACACTGGCACACCTACCCTGACAGTTTTACTCCCTTCCTATGTGTATACCATCCTGATGACAGCAAGGAGCAGGAAGTACATGAGGACACACCAGCAGTGGCCCAAAAGAAAATAAACTCTGCCTTATAACCACCCTATGCCCCATCTCCTGGTGTCACTTATCTCTGCTTTCCCAGGATACTAGTCTGTCTACGTATAAGGGTGGGCCCCCTAAAAAAACATAATGCATTTATAAAAATGAGTATTTATTCTTGCATATTTAGACTTCAGTCACCTTCAAAGTATTCTCCATTTTATGCAATACACCTACCGAGACTTTTTTTTCCCCATTGCTCAAAACAATTTTTGAACTTGTAAATTTTGACGCCTTTTAGTGCTTGTGTTGTGTTTTGTTTCATCTCTTCCAGAGCAGCAAAACATTTCCCTTTGAGGACTTTTCTCATCTGTGGAAACAAAAAGAAGTTCCTCAAGGTGCGGTCCAGTAAATAGGAAGGGTGGGGCACTGGGGTCATTCTACTTTTTTTTTTTTT
>PVJI01030746.1:0-13850 GCA_004026765.1 Micronycteris hirsuta
TGTGTGTGTGTGTGTGTGTGTGTGTGTGTGTGTGTGTGTGAACAACGTCCCAAAATATGTTACACACAGATAAAGAGAGATGACAGGGAGGGAGGTAGAGAGAGAGACCGACAGAGACATCCTGGCCAGGTAGTGGGCACCACTGCTGGACCGGCAAGTCCTTGAACCTTGAGCAAGCAGAAGATGCCTGGCCCCCCAAGGATACCTGCCAACACTAAGGTGAATTTTAGGAGCCTCTCTGCCCCAACTTCTTGCACCCCCAAAAGGAGCTCTCCTCTTTGCTGAGATTAGATTGCGCCCAGCGACTCTAATCTGCGTCGGTGCTTTAGCACAGCATGGAAGGCATTCCTTTCTACCGGTGGTTGAAATGGCCCTTGCTGTTTCTGTCATTTATATGTGTGTCCCGCAGTTCACCAGCTAGTCCTGGAGGGCTTTCTCCTGAATCCCCATAGTCACAACACTCTACCTGATCATGTCCATTGCTGTCCCTGTTACCAAAGGAAGTCATTGCTGGGGCAACTAACCACTGCGGGCCTCTCTAGCTGTAATGTCTGCTCCACCTTTCCTTGCACCAGCAGATACACTTACAGTAGCTGCCACTGACTCCGCATGCAGACAGCAAGCAGGTTAACGCCCCTTGTTCCTTTGCAACCTGCAAGTAAGCCCTCCATGGGAAAGAACTCCTCCTCCCCAACAACACTGTCTACCAACTGTCAGTTCCTTATTAAGGTGAAAGTACTTTGACCAGGATAATTTGGCTGCTGATCTGCTGATCAATCCCACCCTCCTGGGTGTGGCCCCTTTAGGCCACCTTCTAGGCCTGATGTACCAAAGAAGGATAGATAGGTTTTCCCAGACATTTGAAAGTAGAGCATTCCTAAGAAACCTTTTGTAAGCTGAAATGGCATAATGTGAAGAAACAGTTGCCATTAATTCACATAGAAAAATATTTGAATCCTGATTGGCAAACTGAAAGGTCACCAATTCCTGGTCAGGGCACAAGCCTAGGTTGCGGGTTCAGTCACCAGTCGGGGCACGCACAAGAGGCAACCAATCGATGTTTCTCTCCCTCTCTTCCCTCTCTCCAGAAATAAATAAATATATATATATTTGAGTGTTCCCAGAGCCAAAAAGTATAGCCCGCTGAATCATACTAAATACACTAAGCTGACACCCTTACCAGCTCTGATGGACTTTTCTGATGACTGCTAATGGCTGCACAAAACAAATGGAGATAAAGCACAGATGCTCACAGACATAGTTCAGAGCTCCGGTGGCTTTGAACCGAGATGCTGAGTGTAGTTCCTGGGGGAGGGCCTTGGTGGGGCCACTCTTGGACTCGGGTATGTTCTCCCCAAATTCATATTTTGAATGCTTTGAATGTGAGGGCTGTCCAGAAAGTATCCAGCCACATGCTATGACAAATCTGCATGCTATGACCTTTCTTGAAGAAGACACAAGATACAACAAACATTGTACACAGGACAATGACACCTCAGTCCCCTTCAACAGAGGCACCTTGGGACCTCACACGGTTCTCCCAACTGCAGCACGATGTTCCTTCTGCTCTGGTAGCTGAAGCCATGGAATGAATTTTGCCATGACACATTGCCTGCCAAGATACTGCGTCAAAATCTCAGACACAGTAATTTTTGGAATCCCCAGATCAGCTTCTGGTTCTCGCACTGTCAGTCGCCAGTCTTTGTTGACTGCAGCCCGTACACGCTCAACATTCTCAGGTGTCCTCCTTGTTGCAATCCTTCCAGCCAAAAAAAGAACCTACTGAATCCTAGCAAATACACTCGGTTGGCACCCTTACCAGCTCTGTTGGGCTTTTCTGACAACTTAGAAACGTGGATCACTTTCAACAGATTCTCAACCATCTTTGGAGCATTCGTACCACACTTTTATTTGTTCTGCACTCATTGCATCTTCCCCGAAAGCCTTCTGAATCATCCAGATAGTTGCTGCCAAGGAATGTTCAAGCTTAATGCAAAATTTGATGCAGATTCGTTGATCTACTCACTCATTTTGAATGCAATGGCCACAGAGTACACATGCTCACTCAATGGCATCCACTGCCCCCACTGACTAGTACAGTGAAGTCGTCACTGTTCATGCACGCGCATTCCAGTCCACTCTCCTTGGCTACCAGGTTACATCGATGTCATGCAAACCTTTCTTGTTATATTAACAATGGCTGAGCTTTTTCTGGACAGGCTTCGTATACTTGAAGACAGGATTTTTTAAAAGTAATTAAGTTAAAATGAGGTCATCAGGATGGGCCTTAATCAAATATAAAAAGAGGAAATTCAGACACCCAGAGGAAAGACCACGTCAAGACAAAAGAAGATGGCCATCTACAAACCAGGGAGAGGCCTTAGAAGTAATCAATCCTACCAGTACCTTGATCTCTGACTTGGAATTGTGAAAAGATAAATTTCTGTTGTTTACACCATCTAGTCTGTGGAACATATTATGCGGCAGCCCGAGCAAACTAGTACGCTTGCCAAACCCCATTACTCACACCTCTTGTTGTAGTTAATATTTCACTATATTTCATTTCCCTAATTCCAGTTACTGTCTGGTTTCCAATGATGGACCCATTATATTTCATTTCCCTAATTCCAGTTACTGTCTGTCTCCCATACATACTGTTTTCTTAAACACTTTTACCACTTTATTCTTATTTAATAGCATTTTGTCAGTATCTTATTTTGCAGATTTTTCTCAAGCCTGTCTTCCATATGCTTGATCGGCTGTCCTGTTTTTAATATTACCTTTCTTTCTGGAATATTTCTTTTACCCTCCCAATTCGTTCCTGCAGGCTTTCAGGTAATTTTTCATCAGCTTATGTTCTCTGGATAATTATTTCTTTTTTGAAATGCAAACTATTTCCATCATTTATTAAGTTTAAATAGAGTTCAACCAGGCAGTGACCAAACATCACCTGGCTTCCCCCACACAATCATAATATGCGTAAATCTGCCTTTTCACTATAAGCAGTTATTCCTTTAACACTGGTATTTTTTCCTGTGCTCTCATTTCAAATCACTGTTAAAATTTTTTTTTTTTGTGCCCTGGCTGGTGTAGCTCAGTGGATTGAGCGCAGGCTGGGAACCAGAGGGTCCCGGTTCGATTCCCCGTCGGGGCACATGCCTGGGTTGCAGGCCGGGTCCCCAGTGAGGGCCATGTGAGAGGCAACCATACATTTCTGTTTCTTTCCCTCTCTGTCTCCCTCCCTTCCCCTCTCTCTAAAATAAATAAATAAAATCTTTAAAAAAAATTGTTTTTTTGTATTACTAACAAGTGTTTATATGAAATGCTCAACTACAGCTTACATACCTTTTTCAAATGACTATGCATCCTCTAGCTTTTGCACTTTTGGTTCCTTTCCTCCTTTATTCTTATTATAGTCAGTGGAAGCCCCATGCTGGCTCATTTCTAGGCTTGTTGTTTGCTGAAGAAAAACCAGGAGAGTGAGCTGATACTTCAGGCAAGTTCAGTAACTACATGCTTGTCTCAGATTTTCTTCTCACTGTGCCAGGTACTTCACAGTATGTATCCGTCTCTCGGTGTGCCGCATGCCGCATAAATGGGATGATTTTTATATGATAGCATCATTTACTAATTCAGCTTGATGATCAGCAGGCACAGAACTGTCACCTACTTTCACTGCTTCGTCCTCTCATCGCCATGTTCTTGCCCGTGGAATGACGACTCTGCTTTCAAGTTCCTTAATTCTGTTTCCCCTGCCCCTCTGGGAGTGGAGAATGGAGTTCAGAGTTCCTTCTTAAGCCTGTCTACATCCAAGACTTTGCCATTCCAGCGAAAAATTGTTGCTTGGGCCCTGGGTGGGTAGCCCAGTTGGTTGGAGCATTGTCCCAGTACACCAAGGTTGTGGGTTCAATCCCCGGTTGGGGCACGTATAAGACTCTAGAAATGAATGCATAAATATAGTAAGTGGAACAACAAATTGATGTTACTCTTTCTCGCAAATCAATCAAAAAAAGGTTTTTGTTTTTGTTTTTTTAAGATTTTATTTATTTATTTTCAGAGAGAGGAGAAGGGAGGGAGAAAGAGCAATGTGTGGTTGCCTCTCACGTGGCCCTCATTGGGGACCTGACCCACAACCCAGGCATGTGCCCCGACTGGGAATCGAACCGGGACCCTCTGGTTCCCAGCCCGCGCTCAATCCACTGAGCTACACCAGTCGGGCAAAAAAAGGGTTTTTTAAATTGTTGTTTGCACTCTTTAAGTCTGAGCTGTCTGTTTTGGGGAACACTGAATATTGCTCAAACATGTAGAGATACATACACCCTTCACATTTTCCCTCTGGTCTGATTTTACTAATTTCTCAGTTATCCTTTATTATTAGGGTTGAGAGTGGTTGCTTTTTCCATGAAACAAGATTTTTTTACTCTTTATTTTTAACCATTGTGTTGCTTTTAATTATTTCAGAGCTGAGAACCACAATCACCCCATAATTACAATTTGAACTGTCACGAGCGTTTTGGATGCTCTAGGCGTAGTTGAGCACAACTGCAACGCGAGCCTGCAGCCCCCCTGCCCCATCTCCCCTGCTCCCTGCCGAGGTGCAGGTGCCACGAGCTGCCTCTGATCCGCAGTAAAGCACTGGGACTGAATTTCATCTTGAAACCCTTCTCAGCCCGGCTTTCCAGGTACCACTGCTGATTGATGAAAGTGGGCACAGGACAAGAAAATCGTTTTTCATTCTGTGTCTACATTTGGGATTCTTGCAAAAATGAATCACTTACTTGTGAAATCCTTCCTCTGCAACTTCAAACAGTGCCATTTGTCCATTTAATCTTAGGGAGATTTTTCCAGTGACATCACTGGTGGATCATCTTTGGATGTCTGGACTCCCGAAAGTCCAACTTGATTCATAGTCTTGACTTCCAACATGATCCACAGTCAGAGCAAGCTTTAAAACTTCTGACTGAAAGGAACAGACATATATTAGAGAAATTTGAGAGAGGAGCGTTACCAGGTGCTAAGCACAAGAATCTCTTCATCTGTGAGCCAGGGCCTGGTAAGTTTCACTTTTACCACTCTGCATAGACTCTCAAAGTTTTAGCTAGAATTTATAATCTTCAAATGGATGGAACAAATTATAAAATAAACCAAACTTCCTATTTATTCTGGACTGCCTAAAATTAGTTAAATTACTAGCTTTGGATTTACAGCTTTTGCTCTAGTTTAAAAAATGCATATATTTTTAGGCATTACCATTTTATGATAATCAAAAATCTTTGTAATTATTCTCTTTGTAAAGATAATTTTAAAATAAGGAAAGATATTAAATATTTATATTTCTTGGAGTTTTTTTGGTTTTTCTTTTTTATAAAACATATGCCATATATACACTATAAAATAAGGTGCTTGACTACTTCTTTATTCATTTATTCATTTGTTCAACATGTATCCATTGAGTGCCTACTATGAGTCAGGTACTCTTCTAAAACCAAATTATACACCAATAAGCAAAACAGACAAAAATCCTGCTTATTGCTGCTCACATTCCAGTGGGCATCAAAGAGCCTGGGAAACCACATGACTCAGAATCCTTGGGATGATAAAGAGGCTGGTAACGAAGATTCAAAAGAACCATTTGAGCCCTGGCTGGTGTGCCTCAGTGGGTTGAGTATTGTCAGCCTGCGAACCAAAGGGTCGCTGGTTCAATTCTCAGTCAAGGCACATGCCTGGGTTGCAGGCCCAGTCCCCAGTAGAGGGTATGTGAGAGGCAACCACACACTGATGTTTCTCTCCCTTTCTTTCTCCCTCCCTTCCCCTCTCTCTAAAAATAAATAATAAGAATAAAATCTTTTTTTAAAAAAAGAACCATTTGAAAAGGTAATGTACATTCTCTGGAGTTTGAGACACCGGGGCAAGTTACTCAATCCGTTACTGAACAAAAAAGCAGTGTATGTAGCTAGAGCTACATACGGACGAAAAGCTTGTGCCAATAGTCAGCTACACACCCACTGAGAGCTGGGCAGTGGGGTCTGTTTTCCATGGATCAGGCACAGACCCTGCAGAATGACAGTCAGATCTAGTAGCTGGCCATGAGTTCCCCCAAAATCTCCTGCAAGAGTGAGAGGCAGCTTCAAGAGCAGCAGGATGAAGGTGTCTCAGGAGTGCAGAAGTGGCACTGGCCCTGTGGAAGCAGTGCCATGCATGCCAGGAACTGCAGGTGAGGGTTTCCAGGGAAAGAAACACCCACTCCCAAGGAAAAGGGTAAATCTTGCATTCCAATCATGCTCAACTGGTATGGTTACTGCCTTATAACTTTACAATCCAGAAGGATTTTTTTGGCCACTTCCTACTCCCTCTTCTATTTTAATATTAAAGTGCCCCCAAACAGCAACTTTTAAAAACACTTTTTTATTAATTTTTTTAACAACAGGAGAAAGAAAGAGAAAGAAAGACATCAATTTGTTGTTCCACTTTTTATGCATTCATTGATGGATTCTTGTATGTGCCCTGAACAGGAATCGAACCCACAAACTTAGTGTATCTGGACGATGTTCTAACCAACTGGGCTACCTGGCCAGGACTGAAAGAGAAACTTTTAAGTGGAGAATGCAGTGAAGCAAGAAAAGGAAAATATCAGATCAAAACCCCTCCTTTCCATGCCCTAAGCCTGAGGAAGACAAACTGGGAAGAAGAGATTTGACAGTGAATGAGACGTTGAACTTTTGATATTTATCTGTACTGTACTTCTAATTATTTAGTGACACAGAAAAACCTTGGGACCTGACTGAGATTCTAACCAGGGGGCTGGAAATAACGAATCCAAAGAACAAGCGAAAGAGAATAAAAGTGCTTTCTGCTTCCATCGATAACCAATTAAACGAGTTTAATCGTCATGAGTAGGAAGACATCCACAGGCAAATTTCTGAGTTGGACTTACTGGGAAAACAGAGGTGATAGGACTGTGGACTCTTTTGATATTTAAAAGTGAAGCCAAACAAAGCCTCCTTGATCAATTTCTAAACACCCTGTGTCAATAGAAGATTAGAGATGCATAGAAAAATGATTACACATAGTCCACTATTGGGCATCTTTATCAAATTTTCCAAATACCCCTAGTAATTTCTATCATCTAATCTCAGGAGAGGAAGACTGTCACCTGCAGACTACAGAGCTCCCTGGTGAGTAATTGCTTTTCTTTTCTTTTCTTTTTTTACTAAAGTCTGTAAAAAGTTTCAGCTGCGGTCAAGTGATCAGTCTCTACAACCTCTGCGATGGGATAACAAAGTTCAACCAGAACGGGAGACAAATGAGGCTCAGATGAAATACACTAGATGCTTTCAGACTCGCATGCTCTGGAAGCATAGATCCAGGCATATGTAAGACGTGTCCTCACCTTACCACGGAAACAATCTTTCTGAACACACGGTGGACAGCCATGAAGCCTTACAAAAGAGAAAGGACACAGATAGGATGTACCTCTAAAGAACGACATCAAGTAATATCCCTACAAGTTATAGCCTGGTCGCCTAAATTCTGATACAGGAAAAGACCACACTCATCAATCACTTCATTTATAAAATACTAAAAGATCACAGGGTGCCAGTGAATAATAGGCTGGACTGTGCGAAGGATAAATCAGGCAGACCTATGTACTATCCTTCCATGACAGACTGTCAGCCATTCTTGATGGAAAGGGAAGAAAAAAAGACTTTAATCCTAGTCTTAAAGGATGTACTCATAAATAAAGTTGCAAAAATATTTTCAAAGTGCCTAACTATATGAATTCTCAACTTGTTAGAAGGCAAAACAGATGGAGTTTGTTCTCCCCTTTTCGTTCCTGGAGAGAGGACAAGAGGGATGGTTAAACCTTGATCGAATATATCGGGGTAGGAGGAGACCACCACCAAAATTCTGTAAATGGGGATAATGTGATTCATTCTGCAACTGGAGAAAACACACTTTCTCTTTGAATACTGTAAATATTCCCAGTCTGCAATATTCATCTGTCAATGGCTTGGCAGATGGATTTATTTTATGCTACATTAATCCCAAAGGAATCAAAAGCTAGGGGATATTGCCCTCAGGAAAAAATGAGACAGGTTCAGGGGATTCAGTAAAAGCCAGCGAGGGAAAACCAGGGCAAGCGGGACAAAAATAGAGGAGTTCATGGGATCTGAGTAAGCTTTGTCACACGGAGGGATAGAAGAACTCTAATCCACGTGGATAGAATCACAAGAGGACAGGAACTGGGTGCGGGATTTCATTGACCTTGAAACAGTTTCGACCTGAAGCTCAAAGGGCACATTCCCTCAGGGACCAACCAAAGAGGCCTCGGGTGGCTTTCTCAGACTGTGGGAGACTGTTCTGTAAAGTTCCAGAATTTTCCACCAGTGTTGGCTTGACCGAAATACAGCTCTGCTATGATAATGTAACTATCTCCCGAATCTTTCTCACTGATGGACGCCTGAGTAGTCTTTGCTCCGATCTACTCCATCAACAATTTATTATCACTCATTACCGTTGCTTGCAGGTCACACCACCACTCCTGATGACGTGAACCAAGGAGCTAGTCTTTCTATTCATCGGATCCTCTTACCCAATCCCATTCCCAATCTTACTGATTTAGGAGCTAGCTCCCTGGAGACAGGATTCCTTAATTCCAATCATATCTACTACTGCTGCCCTTTAGTTACCAAATGGCACAGCCGCACTTTGGATTTTATTATGTAATATTGCTTCACCTCCAAATGCATAAAGCCTGGGTTTCCTCTACACAACTCTTTCATTCTCTCACTTGCATTAAACTCTTTCTTAAACTTCACTGTGATCTCTGAACCTCGGACACTAGAGTAAACACAACTAAATTGAAATACAGACTTTCACATTTATGGCACGTGTGACTTCATAAAATTACTTCACAAATCTCAGGCTGTTTCTTAGTATAGCAATGACCCAGACTGCCTGATAAAACTCAACTCACACTCAATCTCACACTAAAAAACCCACGACAATCCGCAGAATGGCAAAAACTGGCCACAACGTTGTAAGCTAAAAACGAGAAGGCCATGTGGCATGTCTGAGTGGAACACCTATTAGCTGCATGGTCAACCAACGTGGATTAAGAAACATTCTTGGACTAGAAATCACATTTTCCAATAAATAAAATATAGAAAAGCCCCTCGAGCAGGAGAAAAAGGCTTTGCCTCTTTCTTGTCCTGTTTCCAACTCCGCGATACCAGGAATACAGTAACCAGCAAAACCAATGACTCTTCCTCAACTGTATCAACCAACAGAACACCCACTGGCTATGTTCTTTGATTCTCCTACGTTATTGTGTTCATGGGTCTACACGGCATAAAAAAATGATGGATTGGATGAGTAAGTGAATGGCAGAAAAGAGATGAGTTTCCCATGTAGAAGAATGGTAAACAATTTATGGAGATACTTTGCTCTCGTGGAGGTAGAGCGTGACTCCCCGTCCTTGACTTTGAACTGTGTGCAGAGACTGCTTTCCAAAGACCCCCGTCCAGAAAGAGGGGTGATGGGGGAAGAAACCCGACGAAAACCAGGTGATCAGGTGGTGATCAGGGATAAGTCCCGTTGCTAGAAAGTATTTTTGACATAGGTAATGACAATGGTAATTTACCTCTGTGGTCTTGCTTCCCCAAAACCATAAGCTCAGTCTAATCATGAAAAAAAAAAAAAAATCGGACAAATCCCAGCTGAGGAACTGTCACATCCAAGAAGAGCCGAAGGAGACATGCTGACTAAATGTGGTATATCCTGAGTAGAGTCCTGGAATAAAAGGTAAAAAAAAATACTAAGGACATCTGAACACGTGTCGACTTTAGTTAATAATAACATATCAATACAGGCTCACTAATTTTAATACAGGTACCATTCCAATGCAAGATGTTCATTATAGAGGAAGCTGGGTGTGGAATATACGGGAGCTCTCTGTTTACCTCAGAGCGTTTCTGTAAATCTAGAGCTATTCTAAAAAGTAAAATGAACCCACACATACAACTTCTCCCTCTCTGGGAGCAGACTCACACAGTGCCACCCCAGCTTCACCATTAGCACCCTACCGGAAGGGGATATTTCTTTTAAGAAATTGCTATAAATTCTATAAAAACTTTACATTAAAAATTTTAAAAGAAATGACTGAAGCAAGGAGAGCCAAGGAGAAACAGTAGATGAGGCTAGAGAGCTAGGAAAAAGGCCCTCGGGCACTGGGAAGATTTCGCACTTCACCTAAGGGAAGCACTAGTTTTCAGCCTGACGGGACAGAACACGGTTTGCATTTGCAGCAGGTTTGAAACGCGCACGTGATGCCACGTGCAAAAACCTAACCTCAGTTTCTGTAACACAACTATCTGAAAAGTCCTCACTTCCTCCTAGTAGCAAAAATAAAGATGCATTTCTAAAGGTAACAGTCACTCTGGGGGAAAAAATTAATTACTTCTCAACTCCCTCCGGTTCTTTGAGAATAAATACTCAGCGTTTCCTTCTCCTCTTCCTTTTCAGCCCTTGCCTCTTCCTCACAGAGGATGAAATTTCTGGGCAACTTAGGTGATGTCGGTTATTCGATAGAAAAGTGTGGTCCAGGTGCCTTCCTTTGGTACTTTGGCCTCTTGTTCCGGTGTGATTCCCTTGTTCATTACTTCCTTCAGTATACACCGACACCTACTGCAGCATAATTGTTCCGGCCTGGCCTTGGGCGTCAGGGAGCAGAGGGAGCGTGGCCTGGTGCTTTAAAAACCTGAATGCTGGACCTCCTTTGCCTGGATTAAAACTCCAGTTCTGCCACTGATGAACTTAGTCTCTCTGTGCCGAAGCTTCCTCTTATGTGGAGTTTAGATATTTCTAACACCTACCATACAGGGTTGTTTTTCTGGTAAGGAAGGAGTGAGTTAATGTATGTGAAGAAGTTAAACGAGCATTTACCATATAGTAAGGACTATGTAAGTATTTGCTACTATCATTAATGGCCATGCCTTCAACTTTACATTTTTAATCAACAATTTATTTTTAAATGATTTTAGATATGCAAAGATAATAGAGTATCCTCTTACCCTTCACCCGGTTTCCCCTAAAGTTAGTATCCTATGTAAGCATGACACATTGGCCAAAACTAAAAGATGAACATTGGTACATTTGTTATGTTAATTCCAGACTTTATTTGGATTTTGCCAGTTTTTAAATTAATGCCCTCTTTCTCTTCCAGGAGCCAATCCAGGATCGCACATGGCATTTAGCCTATCATGTTTTTAAACTGTCACACGGGAACTCCTGCTTCAGGCCGTGGCGGAGGAACGGATTCCAGACTATCAAATATGACTGTGGACAAAATGAACGACAGCCTGCAGGTGAGCCAGCACTGAGACAATGGACACACTCACGGGGCTCCACGGTCACCACAGGTGTTTGTCAGGAGAGACTTCTGTGCGATAGAAGGAGGACCTGCAGGCCCGGAGGCACGGTGCACTAGTCGGGCTGAGCAGTGAGAGAGTGAGAGACTTCCGAAGCGGCTGGAACTTGTGGAGCAGGGTACCTGAGACCAAAGAGCCACATATCACCAGAAGCCCCAATGTCTGTGTGGGACTCACCCTGGGGTCAGGGCCATGGGCTGGGCCCCCAAGCACAGGACCCGACCGCTCGCGGCCTCGCAGGGATAACCTGCCGCAGAGATGGGACTCCATTGTGACTCTCGATGAGGCCCCAGCCCAGCCAGAGTGGAGAGGCCTTCCCGACCGTCTCAGAAACACCCTTGGAACTTCAGAAAGGCCATGTTTTAAGAAAGAACCATGCTCCAGAGTAAAAGCACATCCTGGGGCCAGGCTCAAAACTGAAGCCTGGCAAGACCAAGAGGACTACAAGAACACACTTTAATATTCTTTTTTAGTGGAAAAGCCATAATCCAGGCTCCCAACAACATATCACCCACAGCCCACATAGAGAGCGCAAAGAGTGGGAGTGGTGAATGGAACCAGTCTGTTACAAGGCTCGTACATTTCACATAAAGTTCTACGCAGCATCACCTCTAAGTAGGCTGTGGTTCGTATGTACATCACAACCATGACAACAACCCTATAACATATGTAAAGAAGTGTGTATTGCTGAAGACGCAAAAGAGTGATTACACTAGAGTATTACTAAAATGATATTCTATTAACCCAAAAGAAGTCAGGAAAGGAGAGAAAGAAAAATAAAAGAACAGATTTGGCAAATCAAAGGCAAGTAACAAAAAGGATAGACCCAAATCCAACTGTATCAATAATTTCATTAAATGTTAAAAAACATAGGTTTAAAAGAAAAAGAATGAAAAAGATACGCTATGTAAATGGTATTCAAAAGAACACTGAGAGAGTTTTATTAATATTAGACTTAATGGGCCCAAAGACAAGAAGAATGACCAGAGATAGAGATATTTATGATGATAAATGGGCCTATCCATAAAGAAGACATAGCGAACCTAAAATGTGGGTGGCTCATAACTGAGCTTAAAAATAGATGAAGCAAAAGCTGACTGAACTAAAGAGACAAATAGAGAAATCTACGATGGGAAGCAGAAAAATTAATTTCCTCTTTAATAGCCAGATAAAAATCTCAAAGGATGTGGAAGATCTAAAAATAATTATTAACCACTCTAACCTAACTGACCTTTATAGAACAATTTATCCAATAACCGCAAAACTCACATTTTTTCCATGTTCGCGTAGAGCATTAACCAAGACAGACCTTATGCTAGGACATAAAACAAGTCTCAGTACATTAGAAGTCTGAAGTTTTACAGAACATGTTCTCTACACCAACAAAATTAAATAAGAAATCAATACCAATTAGATATTAAAAATAACAATTACACATTTAGAAAAGCCTCAAATATCTGGAAGTTAAAAAACTTCTAAATAACCACTCAGAGAAGAAATTATAAGAAACATTAATAAATATTTGAAAGTAAATAATAAAAATACGTCAAGATGTTTTGGATGAAGGACTTCCGCCAAGATGGCAGCGTAGGTGGACACACTGCACCGCCGCTCACAACCAGAGAGTTTAAACAACGAACTCAATAGCAAAAAATAAACAACCAGAACGGACAGAATCGAACTGAAGGGAAGTCCGACACCCAGGAAGTTGGGGAGGACATACATCCAGGCCGGTAAGTGGGGAAGAACCGAGCGGAGGAGCGGAGTGAGAGGCAGTTTGCCCGGAGGAACTCACCCTGGGAGCGCCTAAACAAAACACTACCCCGAGCAATGGGTGAACCTCGCAGGCCGGCGGCGTAACCGGAGAGGCCAGTGGGAACCAGCAGGGCCGAGACTGGCGGAAAAGGCAGTGGGGAACTGGGGAGCAGAGGGTGATAGGGAGCGGCGGTGAATGGCAGACACCATTGCTCCCTCCCAGGCCCCGCCCCCAGAGGAAACGTCACAAAAAAACGACCCAGGTTGCCAGGCACTGACAAACACCTAAGACTCCGACAGGTGCGCCGAGATAAAAAAGAATGAAAATGGCCAAAACGAAAGATCAGAACAAATTACAACTAACGAAGAGATAGCCAAATTAACAGATGCCCAGTTTAAAACACTGGTAATCAGGATGCTCACAAAACTGGAAGAAATAGTTGAACAAATGAACAATACGATAAAGGTAATGGAGGAAGATTTACAGGGAACCAATAGGGAAAAAAAGGAAGCTGGGACTCAAACCAATGGGGTGGACCAGAAGGAAGAAACAAGAATTCAAAAAAATGAGGAGGGTCTCAGGAACCTCAGAGACATTTGTAAACGACCCAACATCCGGATCATAGGGCTGCCAGAAGGACAAGAGGAACACCAAGAAATTGAACG
>PVJI01030747.1:0-13841 GCA_004026765.1 Micronycteris hirsuta
TGAACTTGACCTTATCTGAGAAGCACTTTACCTGCCCTTCCATTCTAAATGACAGTTTTGCTGGATAGATTATTCTTGGTTGTAGGTCCTTGCTTTTCATGATTTGAAATATTTCTCTCCAGCCCCTTCTTGCTTGGAAGGTCTCCTGAGAGAAATCCGCTGACAGTCTTATGGGAATTCCTTTGTAGGTAACTGTCTCTTTTTCTCTTGCTGCTTGTAAGATTCTTTCCTTATTCTTGACCTTGGGTAATGTTATTATGATGTGCCTTGGTGTCCCGCTCTTTGGGTCCCGCTTCTTTGGGGCTCTCTGAGCTTCTTGGATTTCCAGGAAGCCTATGTCCTTTGCCAGATTTGGGGAGTTCTCGTTCATTATCTGTTCAAAAATACATTCAATTTCTTGGTGTTCCTCTTGTCCTTCTGGCAGCCCTATGATCCGGATGTTGTGTCGTTTACAAATGTCTCTGAGGTTCCTGAGTCCCTCCTAATTTTTTTGAATTCTTGTTTCTTCCTTCTGGTCCACCCCATTGGTTTGAGTCCCAGCTTCCTTTTTTTCCCTATTGGTTCCCTGTAAATCTTCCTCCGTTATCTTTATCATTTTGTTCACATGTTCAACTATTTCTTCCAGTTTTGTGAGCATCATGATTACCAGTGTTTTAAATTGGGCATCTGTTAATTTGGCTGTCTCTTCATTCGTTAGTTGTAATTTGTTCTGATCTTTCATTTTGGCCATTTTCATTCTTTTTTATCTCGGCGCACCTGTCGGAGTCTTAGGTGTTTGTTGGTGCCTGGCAACCTGGGTCGCTTTTTTGTGACGTTTCCTCTGGGGGTGGGGCCTGGGAGGGAGCAATGGCGTCTGCCGTTCACTGCCACTCCCTATCACCCTCTGCTTCCCAGTACCCCACTGCCTTTTCCGCCAGTCTCGGCCCTGCTGGTTCCCACTGGCCTCTCCAGTTACGCCGCTGGCCTGCGAGGTTCCCCCACTCGGGGTTGTGCTTTGGTTAGGCGCTCCCGGGGTGAGTCCCTCCGGGCAAACTGCCTCTCACTACGCTCCCCCGCTCGGTTCTGCCCCGCTTACCGGCCTGGATGTACGTCCTCCCCAACTTCCTGGGTGTCGGACTTCCCTTCAGTTCAATTCTGTCCGTTCTGGTTGTTTATTTTTCGCTATTGAGTTAGTTGTTTAAACTCTCTGGTTGTGAGCCAGCGGTGCAGTGCGTCCACCTACGCCGCCATCTTGGCGGAAGTCCTCTCTTCTGGCTGTTTCTGTTGAGAGTCATCAGCAAGCCTTATTGGAGCTACCTTGTATGTTATGATTTGTTTCCTCTTACTGATTTTAAAATGCTGCCTTTGTCTTTAAAATTTGGCATTGTGATTATAATGTTTCTTGGTGTAGGCCTCTTTAGGTTCATCTTGATTGGGACCCTCTGTGCTTCCTGAACTTGCATGACTTTTCTCCTCTCCAGATTAAGGAATTTTTCTGTCATTATTTTTTCAAACAGGTTTTCTATCCCTTGGTTCTTTACTTCTCCTTCTGGTATTTCTGTGTTTCAAATGTTGTTGCCATTCATGTTGTCCTGAAGTTCCCTTAAGCTATCCTCATACTTTTTCAGTCTTTTTTCATTTTGTTACTCTACCTGGGTGCTTCTTTCTATCTTGTGTTCCAGCTCACTGATTTGATCCTCTGCTTTATCCAGCCTTAATATAATTCCTGGTATTTTTTATTTTGGATACTGTAGTCTTCATTTCTTCCTGGTTCTTGTTTATCATTAATATTTCCTTTTTCATGCTGTTGTAGTTCCCACTCATTCCTTGTAGTTGTCAGTAGTTCCTCTAGCATTTTTATAACCATTTTGTAAAAATTCTATGTCTGATAGATTGTTTGCATCAATTTCATTTATCTCTTTTACTGGCAATTCTTCCATCCCTTTTGATTGGGGTTTCTTTCTTTGTCTCCCCATATTAAATGACTCTTGATTTATTTCTGCATTTCAGAGTGCTTTGCTTTGCCTGCTTGTTTTCATGGGGTGGACTTCTATGGTAAGATTTCTGTGGGACTCAGTGGTGCAGTCTCTTTGATCTCATCATCTGGATTCTCTCAGGTTGCTCTTTCTTCAGCTTGTGTTGGCTCTCTTGTTGTGCTTGGGCTTTACTTATTGGTAGCTTCTTCGTCCATGGGTTTTCCCCTCCAGCAGGCTTACTGGTAGTCACAACTTCCACCTTGTCTTGTATGCTGTTGTACTAGACAAAGAACACTGTACTACAAGACAAGGAAATCTATGTCAGGAAAAAAAAACCCTATCACATCACTAATCTCAAGCACAATTGAGCAAAGATTAATAAAGGTGAAGAGAGATTATGAATATTATGTTATGACAAAGGAGGTATGAGATGACTTAAATAGGGAAAGTATTAGTGAATGGTAAGTGAGAGGAGAATTGATGAGTAGGGATAGACCAATGTTAAGAACAAAATTTAAACACAGATGTGCAATAGGAATCATGGGGTAAACAAAGGGAAGAGTATACTATGAGGTTGGAAGTAAAATTGAAAAGGTATATGACCAATGGCAGCAAAATTTCAGAAAAACCATAGCAGTGTCAATAGCAATGACAGCTGAATGAAGTTTAATAAGTGGATTCAATCTGTGAATCAAAGGGTCTCTGGTTGATTCCCCGTCAGGGCACATGCCTGGGTTGTGGGCCACATCCCCAGTGAGAGGTGCACTAGAGGCAACCATACATTGATGTTTCACTCCCCCTCTTTCTTCCTCCATTTCCCTCTCTCTAAAAATAAATAAATAAAATCTTAAAAAAAAAAGATTAAGGAGTAAGCCCAGGTTGATAGTGGGAACAAAAATGGAATAAAATCCTCACTCAACTGATCAGGGGCAGGAGGAAGGCAAAATGGAGTAAGAGTGTGGGAAATTATTCTATGGGATTTAAAGTACAAACAAATAGTGAACAAATAGGAATTCCATTGGAAAAGTACATCAATAGCCATGTTATTTCATCCAAATAGCCACTGTTGATAAATGCTGGAAAAGAAATAAGACTCTTATGAGAGGGGAAAACGATAGTGAGCTGATTTGAGAAAACAGCATTTATGTGAGGTTAGTTGGAGGAGAAATAGCGAGAATTAGGGATAAGAATATGGTGTAAGAAAATAAAGTTTACAACAACAGTAATAAATCTCAGGAAGATGCTGAAATGGAGTAAGACCAGGGGAGGGTGCTGTGTGGGATTTGGAATAATAATATAATAAAAATATATAATCTGATTTAAAAGGATAAAAAGTAAAAGACCAAGGGTAATGAGTTATTTGGAATATGAGTGAAGTGAAAGAAGAAAAATTAAAATGCAATATGAAAGGTAGCAAAACCACCAATCAACCAAACCAAAAAGAGAAGAAATAACAAAAATAAATGAAAAAAAAAACCTAGAAAAAAATGAAAAGAAGAAAGAGAAATAAAAAACTGTAACTTTTGATGAAGAACAAAGTGAAATTTGTCTCAGTTCTTGGAGTTCACTTTCTGACTTCTTTCTGGATCTGTCTTTGGTTTTCTGTCAACCCTAGATCTTATTGTCTTACTCTTAAAAAACAACAACAAAAAAAGCCCTCTGCCTGTTGTTCATCCTACCCAGCAGGTATTGCAGATCTTCTAGGCTCCTGCAAGTGGTGGGGGATTGGGCTCAGTTTTCCTTTTTTGTTGTTTCTGCCAAGGAAGGGGGCTCAGTCTGGGTTATAATAATCACAGTTGCCCAGTTACCAGCCCACTGCCCTCAGAGCACTGTGTGTCCTCCACTCTCCATGCTGCAAAGTTACACTGGAGTAGTGCCAATAAACTACCTCACGTTGCACCCTTGATTAATCTGTGAGGTGCACTGAGTGGGAGCATATAGCACCCAGAGTCCTCCCTACTTGTGGGCCGGGCATCTGCACACACGCAGTTCTTGCCCAGTGTGCCTCAGTTCCTTTTTTGAAAAAAGTGTCTGTGTGAGCCATTGCCACTCCAAGCCACTGCCAAGATTTCCACGCAGTCCAACTCTCTGGCAAGTCCAGAGTCTATCTCAGTCATGGACAGTCACAGCCCACCTCTTCTCCTAGCTCCAGGTGCCACCGGGTTCTCTCCCATTCTCTGGCACTGTCTCTACTGGTAACCACTGTCCTAGCTTGGGTGCACAGCCAATGGTGTGTATGAGTGAGGACCCTTTTTTCCTGGCAACTTTATGAGTTCTAGTCTCTCCTGGTGCAGGTCTATAATTTCCACACCCTTGGAGTAGAGAGAGCCACTAGGCTGCTATCACTGACCTGGCTGTCTTCAGATGTTGTCCCCATGGCAGCTGCAGTTTCTGGAACCATGCCTGGGGACTTGCCCTGTACCCCTATATAACCTCCTTACCATCTGTTTTGGTGTTCTCTGTACACTTTGGCTTCCAAACTTCATATCAGCTAAGATTCTGTTCGCCGTCCACTACATTTTTTAAAAGATAAGCTAAGTGCCCCAGTTGGGTGAATGAGGAAGTGGGCTCAGCTCCCACCTACTTTGCTGCTATCTTCCTCTCCATCATCTTCCTTTTCTTTCATTTCTGATTTTATTTATTTGGTTCCTTTCTAATGGTTTTTTAATGAGTCTGGCTAAAGCTTCATCAATATTGTTTATCTTTTTAAAGAACCGGTTCTTAGTTTCACTGATCTTTTGTATTGATTTGTTTAGTCTCTATGTCATTTATTTCCACTCTGATCTTTATTATTTATTTTCTTCTACTTACTCTGGGCTTATCTTGTTGTTTTTATATTTCTTTTTAAGGGTAGGGTTAAATTGTTTATCTGGGAATTTTCTTGCTTCTTGAGGTAGGCTTGTAATGGTATGAACTTCTCTCTCAGGACTGTTTTCCCTGTGTCCCATAGATTTCGGGTTTTTGTGTGTTTATTTTTATTTGTTTACATGTACTTTAAAAAATTTCTTCCTAGATTTCATTGGTAACACATTTATTTTTTTAACAACATACAATTTAGCATCTATGTGTTAGAATGTTTTTGAGTTTTTTAATTGAAGTTAATTTCTAATTTAATGCCATTGTGATCTGAGAAGATGCTAAATATGATTTCAATCTTCTTAAAAATTTGAAGGCATTTAATGTCCTAATATGTGGCTTATCTTTGAAAATATTCCATGTGCACTTGAGAAGAATGTATATTCTGCTGCTTTGGGATAAAATGTTCAGTAAATGACAATTAAATCCATCTGATCTAGCTAGCATGTCGTTTAAGGTTGCTGTTTCCTTCTTGAATATTTGTCTATCCATTGATGTCAGTGGGGTGTTAATGTCCCCTATTATGGTTGTATTGCTGTCAATCTTTCCCTTAAAGTCCACCAAGAGTTTCTTTATACATGTGGAGATATATATATATATATATATATATATATATATATATATATATATATATATATATCTGTGGGTATAGATATGTATATATGTGTGTGTGTATGTGTATATGTATACACACACAAATATGTGTTTGCTGGGGTTATATCCTTTTCTCTTGTTGGATAGATCCCTTTAGTATTATGTAGTGACCTCCTTTGTCTCTTGTCCTGGTCTTCTTTTTGAAGTCTATTTTGTCAAATGTAGTATTGCTACCCCAGCTGTTTTTGTTCCATTTGCATGGAATATTTTTTCAACCCCATCACTTTCATCCTATGTGAATCTTTTGTTCTGAGTTGTGTCTCTTATAGACAGCATATGAGGGGAGACCCTAAAAGTGCAATTTATTTATAAAAAAATTGTGTATATTTTCTTACACGCTTAAACTTCAGTGTCCTTCAGATTATTCTTCATTCGATGCAATACACCAATGAAGACTTTTTTCTATTGCTCAAAACAATTTTTTCCTTTCTTTTTTTTTTTGAACTCTTTGATTTTGATGCCTTTAGTGCTTTGCCATTTTTTGCTTCACCTTTTACATATCAGCAAAATGTTTATCTTTGAGGTAAAATTAAAGAAGTCACTCAGGGAAAGATCAGGTGAATAGGTAGGGTGGAGAATGGGAGTCATACCATGTTTGGTCAAAAATTGCTGAACACTCAGCATGGTCTGGGAAGGTGTGCTTGTAAATCTCCCTTTATGAAATGGGCAAACACATTCTAAGAGTCTTCATAAAAATTCACTGAAGCTGAACACAGCATCTCACAACCATGGCAGCTGGTATACTAATACAGGTGATTTCCTAGAACATTCATGTAGCAGGGGAAGCCTGTATGACAAGGGACCCACCCACCAGGAGGTAATTCCAGACTTTTTGGGATCCCCCTTATATGTATGGTCCATGCTTTCTTATCCATTCAGGTACCCTATGTTTTTTTTTATTGGGGCATTTAACTTACTTAGGTTTAAAGTTATTATTTTTAAGGTTACTATTGATAGATATTTATTTCCATTTCTATTTCTATTCTTCATGCTTATGTTACTCTTTCTTACTACTTCTTACAGCAGTACCTTTAACATTTCTTGCAGTACTGGTTTGGTGGTAATGAACTACTTCAGCCTTTTTTTTTGTCTTGGAAGCTCTTTAATTCTCCTTCAATTTTAAATGATAACCTTGCTGGATAAAGTATTCTTGGATCCAGATACCTGCTTTTCATCTATTTGAATATTTTGTGCCATTCATTTCTGGCTTGTAGTTTTTCTGATGAGAAATCTGCTGAAAGCTTTATGGAAACTCCCTTGTAGGTAACTAACCACCTCTCTTTTGATGCCTTTAAGATTCTCTCTTTGTCTTTAACCTTAGCTATTTTAAGTATGATGCATCTGGTTGTGGGTCTTTTGGGGTTCATCTTGATTGGGACTCTCTGTGCTTCATGAACTTGTGTGACTTTTCTTTCACCACGTTAAGGAAGTTTTCTGTCATTATTTTTTTTAACAAGTTCTCTATCTTTTGTTCTCTTTCTTCTCCATCTTGTACCCTTATGATATGGATGTTATGTTTTATGTTGCCCCCCAAATCTCTTAAACTATCCTTCTACTTTTTAATGATTTTCCCTTTGATGCTCTGATTGAGTGATTTTTTTCTACCTTGTCTTCCATTTTGCTGATTTGATTCTTTGCTTTATGCAAGCTACTGGTTATGTTTCTAGTGTATTCATTCATTCAGATGTGTTATTCTTTATCCTGGTTATTTTTCATTATTTCTTATTTTTTATAGTGTTGAGCATCCATATAACCATTACTTTGAACTCTGGTTCTGATCAATTGCTTACCTCCATTTTATTTATCTCTTTTCTTCTGGAGATTCCTTCTGTTCCTTTATTTGGGAACTGTTTCTTCATTTACTCATTTTGGCTGTCTCTTATGTTTGTTTCCATACTTGTTTCTATATATTAAATAGAACTACTATGACTCCTAGAAATGGTGAAGAGGCTTTCAGTAGTAGGTGCCCTGTGGAAGCTAGTAGTGCAGTCTCCTTAATAACCTGAGTTGGGTGCTTTAGAAATGGCCCTTCTGTGGGTATGCGGACCCTCTTTTTGTGATTAGTTCTTTATTGCTGTTGTCCCATTTGTGGATGAGCTTGACCCTCATGCTAGTTGACTATGAGGCTCAACCCCAACCATGTTGTGCAAATTGTTGTACAGGTGTTCACTGAACAAAACAAGACAAACCAAAACAAATCTGAGAACAATTCCACAAAACAAACAAACAAACAAAATAAGCACAATAAAAAAATCAGAAATGAAGAGAGAGAAAAACAAAAAAAACAACAAAAAATAAGAAAAATAGAAAATAAAAATAGTAGACAAGAAACAAAATAATTAGAGGAGAAAAAAGAAACAAAAAGGATAATATGAAAGAAAAGAAGAGAGAGGAAGAAAAAATAATCACAATAAAAATATGTACACAGAATAAAAATTAAATACAAAATAGGAAAAAAGAATGGGAAAAAAGAATGGAAAAGAGAAAATATAGAGTAAGAATAGAAGAGAATAAGATATGAACTTTAAAAAAGAGAAGGAAAGAACAAAGATTAAATAGAAAAAAGAAAATAAGCATTAAAAAAGAAAAAGTCTGTGTTTTGCCTCAGCAGTTTGTTTTGCCTGCTGCAGTCAGTCTCTGGATACACTAAATGTAGAGCTGCTTGGACTCTACTCTGGTGTTTTCTGAAGTTGGCCACTTATTTTGCCAGTCTTAGGCCTCCCAAGAAGTTTTCTGTTCCAAGACAATGTCAGATTCTTCCTTACCTGGCCCTCAGCAAGTTTGTCAGAGTGTAGCTTCTAGGAGACCAGTGTATAAGTTCTCTGGAGCACTGAGGGTGGATCTGCCTTGGGTCTTGTTCTCTGAATGTCTCTGCTCTGAGCTGCTGTCCCTTCCCCCACAGAAATGGCCCAGAGGAGGTAACTGGTACTTGGCAATGGTCATTCAAGTAAACTTGGGAGTGGTGCTTCCACTCTGTAGGATTAGGGCCAGGCACTTCCTTCCCATGGCTGTGTGGGTTAAACTTGCTGGGGAGCTCAACTCTGCTTCTTCTATTGCAGTTGCAGAACCCAGCACATGCCCAACCTGACTCACAAACAGCTGCTCTCCCAGGAGATGCTGTTGCAAAGAACCAGCTCGGCATGGCTTGCTGGTACCTTCATGCCACCTAATCAAGCAGGAGGGGATCAAAATAAAAGTGTCTTTGTGTGTGGTTGGTGACAGCAGAGAGAGGCCAAACCTGCCAGATCCACTGGGCTCCAAACAGGCCAAAATATCCCATACCCCATGCCATCAAACCAAGCTGGGTAAAGTCAAATTTCCAGCCCAGTGCTGTACCCCTTTGCCACAGGTCAGACCCAGAGACTTAGTTGGTGGAGGGGTGGACACTGCCTGTGTATGAGAGTCATCCTCTTCCTCAAGCCTCACTGTCTAGACCTTGAGCAGCTCTCTGACATAACTACTTTCAGAGAACCGATGGCTCTTCAAAGTCCCTGCTGGGTATACTGAGCAGACCCCTCCTCCATCCCTGAACTGCCATGTGGCCCCTCCAACAGTCACAGATCAGAGCAAACTTCCCCAGCTACTGTTGTAACAATGGGCTTGATCTTCCCCAGGGATGGTGATCTCTGAGTCTACCAGATGGATAAAATCCCCACTGCTTCCCACCAACTGATGCTTTGGGAGTCCCCTTCCTATCTCTTGTTGCTCTAGATTGGTGACCCCTGTGTGGGGCTGAGACCCTGCACTCACAGATAACAGGAGATTTGCTTCTTCAGTATCACTTTGGCTTTCCAGTCACCATACCTATATGAGGGCACTCACCCTTTCTTTATCTTCTCCCATCTCCCTCTGTACTCCTGTTTGTAAAATTTTATATCAGCTACACTTCAACTGGTTTTTGAAGTTAATTGTTCTGTAGTTTAGCTGCAAGTGTGATCTGGTCTGGGAGTAAATGGATAGAGCTTCCAGCTACTCTGAAGTCTTCTTGGAAAATCCCACGGTATTCCTTTATTATCCTTTGATGTCTGCAGGGTCTGTAGCAATATTCCCTGATTCATTCTCCATCTCAGTATTTTGTAAATTCTCTCTTTTTTTCTCTGCCAGTCTTGCTAGAAGTCTGTCAATTTTATTGATCTTTTTAAAGGTTCAACTCTTTCATTGATTTTCTCAACCTTTTCTGTTTTTAATTTTATTGACTTTTGTTTTCATCTTAACTATTTACTTCATTCTTCTTGCTTTGCAGTTAATTTGCTCTTCTTTTTATAGTTTTGTGAGTAGTTATGGACTGAATCGTGCTCTCCCCAAATTCATATATTGAGGTCCTAAACCCAGGTATATCAGAATGTGACTGTATTTGGAGACAGAGCCTTTAAAGTGGTAATTAAGATAAAATGAAGTTTTTGACTTTTAGCCAAGATGGAGGCATAGGTAGACACGCTTTTCCTCCTTGCAAAACCATAAGAAAGATCACAACTAACCTGAAAACAAACAAACAAAAACACCCAAAACGGCCAGAAAATTAAACTGTGTGGAAGTTCAACAACCAAGGATTTAAAAGAAGTCATATTCATAAAGATGGGAAGGAGGGACGGAGATGGGGGGCTGAGCAAGAGAGGATGTGGTGTGGCAGCAGTGAGGTGGTGCTGGTGAGTCATCCAGTGGAAAAGGTGGTCCCACATTCATGTGTGCTGGATAAAACTTGGAGGAATACCTTAGGATCAAGTGATCCCAGCCCCAGGGCAGACTACACAGGCCAGAGTTCCAGTGCTGGGAAAATAAAGCCTCATAAATTTTATCTGTAAAACCAGTGGGGATGGGATGGTGGAAGAAACTGCTGGTCTCTTGGAGAGTCTGTTTAATGGGCTTGCATGGTCCTAGAGTGAAAGAAAACCCATCTACTCTGGGAACTGCTCCTGGGGCAGAAGCTAGAGGAGTGTCGGTCTCATAGAGGAAGAGGACCAAGTGACTGGAAATGGAGTAAGTGCAAAGGAAGCATCAGTGGCATTGTTCCCTCTCCATCCCCCCCCACACATACAGAGCCATAAAGTGGTGAAGCAGGTTGCCCCACCCTGGTGAATACCTAAGGCTCTGCCCCATACAACTTAACAGATATGCTAAGACAGGGAGTCAAAGCAGCTCTACCTAATACACAGAAACAAACACAGGGAAGCTGTCAAATTGAGGAGACAAAGAAATACAGCCCAAATGAAAGAATAGGACAAAACCCCAGAAAAAGAACTAAGTGAAACAAAGATAACCAACCTATCAGATGCAGAGATCAAAACACTGGTGATAAGGCTGCTCCGAAAACACACTGAATATTGCAAAAGCATAAGGGAAGAAATGAAAGCTACACTAAGTGAAATAAAGAAAAATATGCAGGGAACCAACAGTGAAGGAAAGGAAGTTGGGGATCACATCAATGATTTGGAACGTAAGGAAGAAATAAATAATCAACCAGAACAGAATGAAGAAACAAGAATTCAAAAAAATGAAGAGAGAATAAGACTCTGTGACATCTTCAAAACTGTCAAAATCCAAATCATAGGCATGCAAGAAGGAGAAGAGACAGAGAAAGAAACTGAAAACTTATTTGAAAAAATAATAAAAGAAAACTTTCCTAATTTGGCAAAGGAAATAGACATACAAGTCCAGGAAACACAGAGTCCCAAACAAGTTGGGCCCAAAGAGGACCACACTAAGACACATCATAATTAAAATTCCAGAGATTAGATGTGCCTGACTTCTGGCCAAATGGAGGCGTAGGTAGACACACTGTGCCTCCTCACACAACAAAAAAAAAGACAGCAAATTTAAAAATAAAAAACAAACAAAACTGCCAGAAAAATTGAACAGTATGGAAGTCCGACAACCAATGAGTTAAAAAAAAAAAACATTCATCCAGACCAGTAGGAGGGGTGGAGATGGGCAGCTGGGGTGGAGAGGACTCACAGCAAGGTGGCAGCTGGTGAAGCAGGTAAGACAGTAGCTGGTGGAGAGGGCAAGGTGGTGGCTGACAGAGTGGGCAGTCCCACATTTGTGTGCAGATAAACCGGGAGGAACCACAGGGAGTGAGACAGACCACACAACCCAGGGTCCCAACATGGGGAAATAAAGCCTCAAAATCTCTGATTGAAAAAACCTGTGAGGGTTGTGGTATGGGGAGGAACTCGTGGCTTCACAGGAGAGTTCGTTGGCAAGAACCACAGAGTCCTAAAATGTACACAGACCAATCTACTCGGGAATCAGCACCAGAAGGGCCCAATTTGCTTGTGGGTAGCTGCAGAAGAGACTGAAAGCTTGCAGACAGCAGAACAAGCAGCACTGTTCCCTCTCGGACTCCTCCCCCACTGACAGCATCACAACACAACAACCTGGGTTACCCTTCCCTGGTGAACACCAAAGGTTCCGTCCTTTAGTACATAAAGGACATGAGACCAAAAAAAAAAAAAAAAGGCCCAAGTGAAAGAACAGATGAAAGATCAAGAAAAAATACAACTAAGTGATGAAGAGATAGCCAACCTATCAGATGCACAGTTCAAACCACTGGTAGTCAGGAAGCTCACAGAATTGGTTGAGTATGGTCGCAAAATAGAGGAAAGAGTGAAGGCTATGAAAAGTGAATTAAAGGAAAATGCACAGGGAACCAACAGTAAAGGGGAAGAAACTGGGACTCAAGTCAACGGTATGGACCAGAAGGAAGAAATAAACATTCAACCAGAACTCAATGAAGAAACAAGTATTTAAAAAATGAGGAGAGGCTGAGGAACCTCCATGACCACTTTAAGTATTCCAACATCCAAATCATAGAGGTGCCAGAAGGAGAAGAGGAAGAGCAAGAAATTGAAAACTTAATTGAAAACATAATGAAAGAGACCTTCCCCAATCTGGCAAAGGAAAGAAACTTTCAGGATGTCCAGGAAGCTCAGAGAGTCCCAAAGAAGTTGGAACCAAGGAAGCACACACCAAGGCACATCATAATTACATTAGCCAAGACTAAAGGAGAGAATCTTAAAAGCAGCAAGAGAAAAGGAGACTACAAAGGAGTTCCCATTAGATTATCGGCTGATTTCTCAAAAGAAACCTTACAGGCAAGAAGGGGCTGGAAAGAAGTATTAAAGTCATGAGAGGCAAGGACCTATATCGAACATTAGATCCAGAAAACCTATCATTTAGAATGGAAGGGCAGGTAAAGTGCTTCCCAGATAAGGTCATGTTAAAGGAGTTCATTAACATCAAGCCCTTATTATATGAGACGTTAAAGGGACTTATGTAAGAAAAAGAAGAAGACCAAAAATTATGAAAAGTAAAATGACAACAAAGACAACTATCAGTGACTGAACCTAAAAAAACTGAAACAAACTCAGCAAACAACTAGAATAGGAACAGAATCACAAAAATGGAGATCACACAAGGGGTTATCAGTGAGTAGGGGAGGGGAGAGAATGAGGGAAAAGGTACAGGGAATAAGAAATATAAGTGGTAGGTACAAAATATACAGGGAGATACTAAGAATAGTATAGAAAGTGTAGAAGTCAAAGAGCTTATACGTACAACCCATGGATATGAACTAAGGGGGGGATGTGGCTGAGGAGAGGGGTGCAAGGCAAAGGGGAATAAAGGGGGGAAATGGGACAATTGTAATAGCATAATCAGTAAAATATATTTTAAAAAAGAGACATAGGCCCTGCCTGGTGTAGCTCAGTGGATTGAGCACAGGCTGCGAACCAAAGGGTCGCTGGTTTGATTCCCAGTCAAGGCACATGCCTGCGTTGCAGGCCAGGTCCCCAGTGGGGGCCACATGAGAGGCAACCACACATTGATGTTTCTTTCCCTCTCTTTCTCCCTCCCTTCCATTCTGTCTAAAAATAAATAAATAAAATCTTTTTAAAAAAGAGACATAGAAGGACACTTCATACTATTCAAGAAAGAATCCATCAAGAAAACATTAACATTTTAAGCACGTATGCACCCCACATAGGAGCACCCAAATACATAAGGAAAATCCTAGAGGATTTTGAGAAAGGTATAGATAGCAACATGTCACCCTGTGACAGGAATTCTTTTCATCCGCATGATAAAAACGTAACCCCCGGGAATTTCCACGTCTTGAGCCTGGCTCCGTGGAAATGAACACTCCCGTGCGGGCCGGCATAAAAATCATGCTCGTAGGAAAAGGAATTCCTTGAAGGGAAATTGGATTAATTTACTTCCTAAGACTTGTTAACTTGCTGGGACCCTCCCCCCCTCCCAACCAAGGGATTATGCTAATGGTTGCCCGGAACCCCTTGCATAGTTAATGATTAACCAATCCCACCTTGCTATGTCCTGAGATTCCTAATAAAAACCCAGCTAAGCCACGCCCGTGGTCCTTTT
>PVJI01030748.1:0-13839 GCA_004026765.1 Micronycteris hirsuta
TTGACCTTGGGTAATGTTATTATGATGTGCCTTGGTGTGTTCCTCTTTGGGTCCCGCTTCTTTGGGGTTCTCTGAGCTTCTTGGATTTCCAGGAAGCCTATTTCCTTTGCCAGATTTGGGGAGTCCTCGTTCATTATCTGTTCAAAAATACGTTCAATTTTTTGGTGTTCCTCTTGTCCTTCTGGCAGCCCTATGATCCAGATGTTGGGTCGTTTACAAATGTTTCTGAGGTTCCTGAGTCCCTCCTCATTTTTTTGAATTCTTGTTTCTTCCTTCTGGTCCACCCTATTGGTTTGAGTCTCAGCTTCCTTTTTTACCCTATTGGCTCCCTGTGTATCTTCCCTCATTATCTTTATCGTATTCTTCATTTGTTCATTTATTTGCATCCACCTTTCTTCCAGTTTTGTGAGCATTCTGATTACCAGTGTTTTAAACTGGGCATCTGTTAATTTGCCTATCTCTTCATCTGTTAGTTGTAATTTGTCCTGATCTTTCATTTTGGCCATTTTCATTCTTTTTATCTCAGCGCACCTGTCGGAGTCTTAGGTGTTCGTCGGTGTCTGGCAACCTGGGTCGTTTTTTTTGTGACGTTTCCTCTGGGGGTGGGGCCTGGGAGGGAGTAATGGAATCTGCCGTTCACCACCGGCTCCCTATCACCCCCGGCTCCCTATTTCCTTACCACCTTTTCTGCCAGTCTTGGCCCTGCTGGTTCCCACTGGCCTCTCTGGTTATGCCACCGGCCTGTGGGGTTCACCCATTGTTCAGGGTCGTGCTTTGGCTAGGTGCTCGCGGAGTGAGTCCCTCCGGGCAAACTGCCTCTCACTCCGCTCCTTCGCTCGGTTCTGCCCTGCTTACTGGCCTGGATGTATGTCCTTTCCAACTTCCTGGGTGTCAGACTTCCCTTCAGTTCGATTCTGTCCGTTCTGGTTGTTTATTTTTCGTTATTGAGTTCGTTGTTTAAACTCTCTGGTTGTGAGTGGTGGCACAGTGCGTGAGCCTATGCTGCCATCTTGGCAGAAGTCCGAAAACAGACTTATTTTCAGTTCTGCTGTTTATGTCCTTATGACACAATCCTTCATACGCATTGAATTTGGCAGCATGTTTTTGTGTATAAGGCCTTTTCAAGTTATAGTCTTTGTAAACTTGCACAAATTCCCTACAGATTAAGCAGAGTGCCTTACTATTTTCCTCAACAAAAATGTAGTCATCTGTCCACTTTTCACAGAACAATCTTCCTTCATCTGTAATTTTTCTGTTTTGGGTTTTTTTCTTTTGAGACATTGTAGAAGCCATGCGGGGATTTTAAAAAGTAATAATAGATAAGGGACCTTTATTTACTTTTATTATTAAAATTAACTGACAGAAAAATAGAAAGCCAGGTTTGGGCCCTTCCACAGCCCTGTTGTCTGCTGATGCAGGGCGACATGGAGGACTGATTGTAAAGCGTGGCGGGCCATGTGTGAAGTGCCACTGATGTGTGAAGTACCATTAATAATCAAATAAGAATGCTTACCTGAATTCTAAATAACATTAAACATGGGGATGTAAAGGGCCTAATGCTGCAATGGTTGGTTCAAATATGATTGATAATCACTTCTTTGCTAAGTCACCACAAGCACATGTTACGTCTGACGGTGTCGATTCTACTGTCTGAACTTGGAAGATAACTCACTGGAAGCCACACACCACTATAACACTGAAGCCACACATGTGTACAAATACAAGCAGTATACATGTGTTTATTTTATATGACATTGTGACACATAATCACACAAAAAATCTTATAATGTTTTAGGTAAATTTATGATTTTGTGTTGAGCTGCATTCATACTCATCCTGAGCCACATGTGGCCTGTGGGCCATGGGTTGGACAGCCCTGATTTACAGGGAAAACACAGTAGAGTGGATGAAGCTGAGAATCAAATCAATTATTTGGAACATAAGGAAGCAAAAAACAACCATACAGAACAACAAGAAGAAAAAAGAATCCAAAAAATGAGGATAGTATAAACAGCCTCTTGGACAACTTCAAGATGCCCAACATTTGCATCATAGGGTACCAGAAAGAAAAGAGAAAGAGCAGGAAATTGGAATTCTATCTGAGAAACTAGTGAAAGAAAATGTCCCTAATTTGGTGAAGGAAATAGACATGCAAGTCCAGGAAGCACAATGAGTTCCAATTAAGATGGATACTAGAGGCTGTCTCCAAGACACATGATAATTAAGAGGCCAAAGGCCAAAGATAAAGAGAGAGTCTTAAAATCAGCAACAGAAAAGAAGTTAGTTACCAGATGGTTGCCAGGTGGAAGGAGGGGGAGAATGGGTAAAGAAGTGAAGGGATTAAGAAGTACAAATAGATAGTTACAGAATAACCATGGGGATGTAAAGTACAGTAAAGGAAATGGAGTAGCCGAAGAATTTATACACGTGACCCATGGATGTGACCCATGGACCATGGGGGGATTGCTTGAGGGAGTGGGGGATGCTGGGTGGAGAGGGTCAAAGGGGGAAAACTGCAACAGCATAATCAATGAAATATAACTAAGAAAACAAAAATAAAAAAAACAGCTATGAAAAAATATTATTTTAATGGAAAGTTCACGTCCTTTGCCCTTTTATACAAAAGTCTATTTATAGAGTAAAAAAATAAGTTCATGTTCCTCATTTGGTGTTTGTGTTTCTTCTACTATAGCCTGCCTAACAAATATTTTTTTTTACACAGAGTTTCTTTCATTTTTTTTTCTTTAAGATTTGTGCCTAAAAGCCAGGGACTTATTTGTTTATTAGTTACCAAGTTCCTCTTTGATTAGTTCATCAAAGTCAATGCACTGTTTCCATTGTATTGAGAACCCATTATACAACAATTTAAAGATATAGAAAATCAGAAATCAAAGGCATTTTTGTATACCAACAATGAAACATCAAAAGCAGAAATCAGGAAAAAAAAATCCCATTTGATATAGCAACAAGAAACATAAAATACCTTGGAATAAAGCTAACCAAGGAAGTAAAAGATCTGTCTTTGGAAAACTACACAACACTGAAGAAAGAAATCATGGAAGACACAAACAAATGGAAACATATACCGTGTTCATGGATCAGAAAAATTAACATCATCAAAATGTCCACACTACCCAAAGCAATTTATAGATTCAATGCAATCCCTATTAAAGTACCAATGGCATATTTCACAGTATAGAACAAACACTTCAAAAATTTATATGGAACCATAAACGACCCCAAATACCTGCTGCAATTTTGAGAAAGAAGAACAAAGTAGGAGGGATCACAATATCTGATATCAAACTGTATTACAAGGCCACTGCAATCAAAACAGTCTGCTACTGGCATAAGAACAGACACATAGACAAATGGAACAGAACAGTGAGCCCACAAATAAACCCAAGTCTCTACAGTCAATTAATATTCAACAAAGGGGACAGAAGCATACAATGGAGCAAAAATAGCCTCTTCAACAAATGGCATTGTGAGAGCTGAACAGCTACATGCAAAAAAATGAAATTTGAGCACCAACTTACACCATACACAAAAACGAATTCAAGGTGGATAAAATATTTAAATATAAGTTGTGACACCATAAAAGTCCTAGAGGACAACAAAGGAAAATCTCAGATATTTCATGCAGCAATATTTTCACTGATATGTCCCCAAGAACAAGGGACATAAAGGAAAGAATAAACAAATGGGATCTTATCAAAATAAAAAGCTTCTGCACAGCTAAAGAAAACAGCATTAAAATGAAAAGAGAACCAACCGTACGGGAAAATGTACTTGGCAATGATACCTCAGACAAGGGTTTAATCTCCAAAATATATAAAGAACTCACACGACTCCACTCTAAGAAGACAAGCAACCCAATTAAAAAATGGGCAAAGGACTTGAACAAACAGTTCTCCAAGGACATACAGAGGGTCCAGAGACATATGAAAAGATGCTCAGTATCACTAGCCATCAGAGAGATGCAAATTATAACCACAATGAGATACCACCTCACACCATTGAGTATGGCCATCATAAACACAGCAACAAACAACAGGTGTTGGAGAGGTTGTCAAGAAAGGGGAACTCCAAGCCCGGCTGGTGTAGCTCAGTGGATTGAGCGCGGGCTGGGAACCAGAGGGTCCCGGTTCGATTCCCAGTTGGGGCACATGCCTGGGTTGCAGGCCAGGTCCCCAGTGAGGGCCATGTGAGAGGCAACCATACATTGCTCTTTCTCCCTCCCTTCTCCTCTCTCTAAAAAATAAATAAATAAAATCTTTAAAAAAAAAAAAAAAGAAACGGGAACTCCAGTGCACTGTTGGTGGGATTACACTATGGAAAACAGTATGGAATTTCCTCAAAAAACTAAAATTGAACTGCCTTTTGAACCAGCAATTTCACTGCTAGGATTATATCCTAAGAGCCCTGAAACACCAATCCCAAAGAACCTAAAAACTCCAATGTTCATAGCAGCACAATTTACAATAGCTAAGTGCTGGAGGCAACCTAAGTACCCATCAGTAAATGAGTGGATCAAAAAACTGTGGTACATTTACACAGTGGAATTTAATGCAGTAGAAAGAAAGAAGGAGCTCCTACACTTTGTGACAGTGTGGATGGAACTGGAAAGCATTATGCTAAGTGAAAGAAGCCGGGGGTGAAAGACAAATACCATATGATCTCATTTTTAACTGGAACCTAATCAACAAAATGAACAAGCAAGAAAAATATAACAAAAGACATTGAAATTGAGAACAGGCTGACAGTAACCAGAGGGGAGAGGGGAGGGGACTAAAGGGGAAAAGAGTGAAGGGTTTGCAGGAACAATTATAAAGGACACATGGACAATAATGGAGAAGGGGTGGAAACAGGGAAAAGGGTTTCGGAGGGTTGAGGTGGTGGGGAGGGGTGGGGGAAAAGGCAGAAAACTGTACTTGAACAACAATAAAAAATGTTAAAATAAAAAATTAAAAAAGAAAGGAAAAAATAAAAATATAGAAAATCAGGAAGAAGAGAGGGGATTACTGTGGACCTAGCAGAAGCCATGTCTCCATCAAGTCATCATCCCACCTGGGTCTCACTGTGCTCCTTCATAAAATAATGATGTGGACATAAAAGACCTCAACAGTTCCTTACAATGCTCAAAAAAGAAGTATTGGGAGGAAATGTTAGTCACACATTGATTTGGAGAAGCACAGGACTGGAAATGAGTTCTCATTCCTCATTCAATGCTGGCCTTTTTTCCATTATCTTTAAGATCTTGTTGTTTTATCCTGCTTTCTCCCCAAACTCCTCCTTGGTTTTCAGCTGTTCTTTTGACACACCCCAATCACCTTCAACCTTTAGACACATATGAGCAATACTTAGGGACTCCAAACATTTTCATCCGGCACTATCACAGGTCACTGGACTTGATTTTGTTGAATGCTGATTGCAAATCTAGAGGGCACTTTGCACGGCACTGTACATAATATTTCAGTAAATCCTTGCTAAGTGGCTGGATCAAAGAAGACAGAGAGGGTATATGGAAATCCCTTGGAGATTTCTGGCCAAGATGGAGGTGTAGGTAGATACACTTTGCCTTCTTGTACAACCAAAAGAAGGACAGCAAGAAATTTCAAACAAGAAACAACCAGAACTGACAGAA
Source organism: Micronycteris hirsuta (assembly GCA_004026765.1). Taxonomy (NCBI): domain Eukaryota; kingdom Metazoa; phylum Chordata; class Mammalia; order Chiroptera; family Phyllostomidae; genus Micronycteris; species Micronycteris hirsuta. Next base: position 5,648 of record PVJI01030748.1, read on the forward strand.
AATTGAACTGTACGGAAGTCCGACAACTAAGGAGTTAAAGAAGAAATATTCATCCAGACTGGTAGGAGAGGCAGAGACAGGAAGCCTGGGAGGAGAGGACACATGGCAAGGCAGCAGCTGGTGGTCCCACATTTGCATGTAGATAAACCAGGAGGAACAACTGGGGAGTGAGACAGACCATGCAACTCAGGATTCCAGCATGGGAAAAGAAAGCCTCAAAACCTCTGGCTGTAAAAACCCGTGGGGGTTGTGGTGGTGGGAAAAATTCACAGCCTCACAAGAGAGTTCTTTGGACAGACCCACAGGATCCTAGAATGTACACAAACCTCCCACCCTGGAATCAGCACCAGAAGAGCCCAGTTTGCTTGTGGATAGTGGAGGAAGTGACTGAAAGCTGGCCAAGAGCCAAACAAGTGGTTGTGTTCCCTCCCTGACCCTTCCCCCACATATAATGCCACAACACAGTGACGTAGGTTACCCTACCCTAGTGAATACCTAAGGCTGACCATTTACAATGTAACAGGTATGCCAAGACAAAGAAATATGGCCCAAACAAACAAACAAACAAACAAAAACCATATCGAAGCTCCAAAATAGAACTAAGTGATGAAGAGATAACCAACCTACCAGATGCACAGTTCAAAACACTGGTAATCAGGATGCTCACAGAAATGATTAGTATGGTCACAAAATAGAGGAAAATGTGAAGGCTGTAAAAAGTGAAATAAAGGAAAATGCACAGGAAATCAACAGTGAAGGGAAGGAAACTGGCACTCAAATCAATGTTCAGAGCAGAAAGAAGAAAGAAACATTCAACCAGAACAGAATGAAGAAACAAGAATTCAAAACAATGAAGAGAGGCTTAAGAACCTTGAGGACATCTTTAAATGTTCCAACATCTGAATCATAGGGGTGCCAGAAGGAGAAGAGGAAGAGCAAGAAATTGAAAACTTATTTGAAAACATAATGAAGGAGAATTTCCCCAAGCTGGCGAAGGAAATAGAGTTTCAGGAAGTCCAGGAATCTCAGAGAGTCCCAAAGAAGTTGGACCCAAGGAAGCACACACCAAAGCACATCATAATTACATTAGCCAAGATTAACGAGGAGAGAATCTTAAAAGTGGCAAGAGAAAAGGACACAGTTATCTACAAAGGAGTTCCCATAAGACTATCAGCTGATTTCTATAAAGAAACCTTGCAGGCAAGAAGGGGCTGGAAAGAAGTATTTAAAGTCATGAAAGGCAAGAACCTACATCCAAGATTACTCTATCCAGCAAAGCTATCATTTAGAATGGAAGGGCAGATAAAGTGCTTCCCAGATAAGGTCAAGTTAAAGGAGTTCATCATCACCAAGCCCTTATTATATGAAATGTTAAAGGGATTTATCTAAGAAGAAGATCAAAACCATGAATAGTAAAATTACAACAAACTTTCAACTATCAACAACTGAATCTAAAAACAAAACAAAAACAAACTAAGCAAACAACTAGAACAGGAACAGAACCACAGAAATGGAGATCACATGGAGGGTTATCATTGGGGAGGTGGAGGGGGGAGAAAGGAGGAAAAGGAACATGGAATATGAAGCATAAATGATAGGTATAAATAGATAGGGGGAGGTTAAGAATAATATAGGAAATGGAGAAGCCAAAGAATTTATATGCATGACCCACGGACATGAACTAAGTGGGGAGGAATGCTGGTGGGAGGGGTGGTACAGGGTGGAGGGGAATGAAGGGGAGAAAACCATGGGACAAGTGTAATAGCATAATCAATACAATATATGGGGAAAAAAAGAAATCCCTTCAAATAAAAAAAGGGAAGGACCTAGGGTTCAACTTAATAATCAGACATATTAGGTTTTTGGTTTGTTTGTTTGTTTGTTTTGGTCCAAACCTCAGGACCTATACTCTTCTGAAGGGCTAGGATTATGTTATAACCATGTGTGTAATAATCGCTAACATTTAATGAGTGCCTAGTATGTAGCAGGCATAATAAATTTAATCATACAGCCCGGCTGGTGTAGCTCAGTGGATTGAGCGCGGGCTGGGAACCAAAATGTCCTGGTTCGATTCCCAGTTGGGGCACATGCCTCGGTTGCAGGCCAGGTCCCCAGTGAGGGCCATGTGAGAGGCAACCATACATTGCTCTTTCTCCCTTCCTTCTCCTCTCTCTAAAAATAAATAAATAAAATCTTAAAAAAATAAATAAATTTAATCATACAAAACTCCAAGAGGGAGTTAACACTGATATCATTAAATTAATGAGTTATTTTGTTTGTTTTCTCCACTAACTTCTTAGAGCCCTGATTCACCTTAGAAGGGATGGTATTGACTAGGCAGCAGAAATAAATAGATATCTTTGCCTGTGTGTACACAGACTTTGTCATTGCTGTTAATATTAGTATTTCAACTGGGTTATATATGCATTCTTAGGACTATGTAAACACAGAAAAGCATGGAAATAGAGCTGGAAATTTTTTGTTGGAGAAATGTTTGCACTTCTGTATTTTCTTGCAAAAGTAACAACCAAGGGCATCTGGTATAGACAAAAGAAATTTCAAAACCATGAGAGGCTGGTGTGACCAACTCATGCAGTATACAGGGCTATTGTTTAAAGAAACATGCCTAAGTTTAATTGGCAAGATTTGTCTTTCTTATAAGTAAATAAATGATGACTTTACATATTACCTCCATTTTTCAGACTTAAAAATTGAGGGTTAAAGAAATTAGGTAATTTGCTCATTTGCAGTACTAAGAAATTATAGAGCCAGAATTTAAATCCCAGTCAATCTGATTCTAGATCTCATGGTCCTAATTACAAAATTATACTGTCCCACACAGCACTTAGTATGGTGCTGGTAAAAATCAGTATGTGTCAATAGAAACTGAATAGTTTAAAGAGGGCTTTTTCTTGGTGAGAAAATAATCAAATATATAGAGAATGTCCCTAAACACAGAAATAGCATCATTAATTTTGATATTAATTTTTTTTCTGATTACTAAAGTAAGTCATGCAAAATTTTTTTTGAAAGATTCATGAGAAAATAGAAAATATGTTAATGCTCTGGCATACATACATTTTCAAGTTTTGAATCAGGTTGTGTTGTAACCTTTCCTTCAGACTTAGTGTATTTCCTAAATACCTTCCCATATATTAAGCATCTCAAATAATATAGTATTCCATCGTGCAAATATTGTATTTTTTGAGACACTTAAGACTTGTATAAAATAAAAATACACTTTACTGTACGTATAATAAGTCCTAAAGACAATGGATTTCCTCAGACAAAATTTAAACATAGCTAATTTTTTAGATGAAAAGATGGCACGGTGTTAACTTGACATCTCTGCCCGTTAAGTTTCCAGGCAGATCATGTGTGCCGTCTCCTCCTCCCCCACTCTTTGCGTTAATCATAAAACGGTTAAGGGTATAGGTGGAGTCTTAGGAGTCTGTCCATTTTACTTTGCATGTGCATCCAGTTGCTGATCCTATGCAGTGTTAGGTGCAGAACTGGACCTTGGATCAATAAATGTAAATAGAGCTTTTGATCTGTAATGCTTTTACAAAGTTTTTATTTTGCTAATAAAACTTTTTGTTCTAAAAAAAAAAAAGATGGTACGCTGTTTTCTGAACATCCCCTTGAGAACCTCCTTTCCTGCCCCTCCCCAAACCTCCATAATCAAAGGCTTCTTTTTTATATTTAACTTCCTGTAACATAATGTTGTTTCCTAAGCCCAATAAAACAAGGTGCCACAAATTGGGTGGCTTAAAATAACAGAAATTTATTTTCTTACATCTCTGGAAGGTAGAAGTCCAAAGTCAAGGTGTCTGCAGGGCCTTGTTCTCTCTGAAGACTCTAGGGGAGATCCTTCCTTCGCTCTTTGAACTTCTGATGGCTGTCATATGTCCTTGGTGCCCTTCGGCTTACCAAGGATATCACTCTAGAGGTATCACTCCAATGCCTGCTTCCATCTTCTCAATGACATCTTTTTGATATTTTTCTTTTGATTTTCAATGGCCTTCTCCCCTCTGTGTCTCTTCTCTTCTTTTAAGATCACCAGTCATATTGGATTAAGGGTCCACCCTACTACAGTATGACTTCACCTTTTTTTTTCTTTTCCTATTATTACTTCTTATTGAAGTTAAAATATACCTAACATGAAATTTACCATTTTAACTATTTACAACAGCATCAAGTATATTCATATTGTTGTACAATCATTTCTATTCTCTGCCTCCAGAACTTTTCTTTGTGAGTTCTCTATTAATTTGGGTATTCTTTATTTGCCTTTAGTATTTAAGTTTTGTAATTTTCAGCATACAGATCATATATATATATATATATATATATATATATATATATATATAGTAGGTATATAGCTAATCATTTCATTTTGGGTTAGTATAAATTTGATATATATTTTAATCTCACTACATGTTTTATTACTAGATGTAGAAATATGATTAATTTTATATTGACCTTATATTCAACAATGTGCTAGACTCACTTATATGTAGCGAGATTTTTGTTGATACCTTGGGATTTTCTATATAGACAATCATCTCATCCAAGCAAAGAAACGATTTTGGTCCCTTTCCGATGTGTATGCTCTTTATTTCTATGTCTTGCCTTATTTCACTGTCTAGGGCTTCCAGTGAGATGTTAAAGAAGATGCAGAGACCAACTTCTGGTCAAGATGGAGGTATAGGTAAAGATGGCTCACCTCCTCACACAACCACAGCAAAAATTACAACTTAACTACAAAACAACTAGCACCCAGATTCATCAGCATATCAAGCTGTATGGAAGTCTGACAACCAAGGAATAAAAGAAGTCACATTCCTCCAGACGGATAGGAGGGGTGGAAACATGGAGACACAGAGATGTGGGGATGTGGAACAGGGATCCCATGCCCATGTGTGGTAGATAAAAATTGGGAGGGACACCTTGGGAGTGAAGGATCCCATCCCCAGATGAGACCACCTGACCCAGGGTTCCAGTGCCAGGAAGATAAGTCCCTATAACCTCTGGCTATAAAAACCAGTGAGTGTTGGGGTAGTGGAAGAAACCATGGGATTCTCAAGAGTCTCTGCATAAAGGGCCCACAATGGACTTAGGACTTAGCAGACTCACTCCCTCTGGGGTCCAGCACCAGGGAAGCAGCTGAAAGAGTACCAGTGGCATACAGGGGGGACTGAAGTGTCTGGGACAGTGCTGGGGGACAGCTTCCACCCAGGCAAAACTCCAGAGGCCAGGCAGCAGCATTGTCCCCTTTCTGAGTCCTCCCCCACACAGAGCCACAGAGCAGTGGCACCATATGGGAGGCTCCATCAACCTGGTTCACATGGGTTGTCCCATCCTGGAGATTACCTAAGTCTCCATCCAACTTACCAGTGCACTTATCCATCATAGGCTACACTACTAAGACAGGGAGTCAAAGCAGCTCTACCTAATACATGGAAACAAACAGGGAGGCTGCCAAAATAAGGAGACAAAGAAATTTGGCCCAAATGAAAGAACAGAACAAAACTCTAAACAAAATAGAAATAAGCAATTGATCAGATGCAGAGTTCAAAACACTGGTTATTAGGATGCTCCAGGAGCTCACTGGGTACTTCGACGGCATTAAAAACAAAAAACAACAACAACAAAAAAAAAAAAAACCACAGGTGGAAATGAAATTTGCATTAAGTGAAATTTAAAAAATTTACAGGTAACCAACAGTGGAGTGGAAGCCAAAAATCAAATTAATGATTGGAACATAAGAAAGAATGAAAAAACCAATCAGAATAGCAAGAAGAAAAAAGAATAAAAAGAACAAACAAACAAGGATAGGCTAAGGAGCCTCTGGGACAACTTAAAAGGTAACAATATTTGAATAGTAGGGGTTCCATGAAGACTAGAGAAAGAGTAAGAAATTGAAAACTTATTTGAAAAAATGATGAAAGAAAATTTCCATAATTTGGTGAAGGAAATAAACATACAAGTTTAGGAAACACAGCGAGTCCTAAACAAGATGAACCCAAAGAAGACCACACCAAGACACATCATAATTAAAATGTCAAAGTTTAAAGATAAAGAGGGAATCTTAAAAGTAGGAAGAGAAAAAGAGACAGTTACCTACAAAGGAGTTCCTTTAAGACTGTCAGCTGATTTCTCAAAAGAAATTTTCAGGCTAGTAGGGCCTGGCAAGAGGCATTCAAAGTGATGAAAAGCAAGCACCTAGATTACTCTATCCAGCAAAGCTATCATTTAAAATTGAAGGGCAGATAAAGTGCTTCCCAGACACAGTAAAACTAAAGGAATTCATCATCACCAAGCCATTATTATATCAAATGTTAAAGGGACTTATTGAAGGAAAAGTAGAAGATGGACACTATGAACATTAAAATGGCAATAAATTCACAATTATCAACAATTGAATCTAAAAAACAAGTTAAGCAAACAAGCAGAACAGAAACAAAATCATAGATATGGAAATCATTTGGATGGTTATCAGTGGGGAAGGAGAAGGGGGAGAATGGGGTGAGAGGTACTGGGTTAAGAAGTACAAATTAGTAGGTACAGAATAGACAGAGGAATCTTAAAAACAGTATAGAAAATGGAGTAGCCAAAGAATTTATATGTATGACCCATGGACATGAACTAAGGGGTTCAAGGTTGCAGGAGAGAATGGAGAGTACCAGGTGGAAGGGGGCTAAGGGGAAATAATTGGGACAACTGTAATAGTATGCTATTACAAAGCATAATAAAGTATATTTATTATAAATAAAGTATTAAGTAAAGTATATAAAGTAAATATTTATTATACTTAAAATAAAGTATATTTTAAAAATAAAAAATAAAAAGAAGATGCAGAAGCCTGTGAGGTTTGGGTTTTGTTGTTGTTATATTTTTTGAGTTTGCATTTATCAATCTCATATGAATTTTGGATTTAAAGTAATGATAGAAAAGCATTTCCTACCAAAATTATTTTATAATTATTTTTAATGCTTTTTGGAAAAATGGTAGGGACACTGTGAGGTGGAGATAAGAAAGAAAAAGAGATTTAATGCGGCAATATTGTAGTCTCTTATGTGTTTCTTTTCATACTGTCTGAGAATTAAAGTTGAATTATTTTGAAATTAATTTTTTTAGTGGACTCTTTAATTACACACCACTCGAGCCTGGACTATGTGAGCGAGAGCTATTTAAGTTGTCATATTACCAAAGATTAAAAGGCATCCACATTCAATTTTAACACATACATCTCTTTATTGTGAGATAAAATTCAAGCAGCCTAACAAATTTAACTAGGATTTTAAGAATGACCAATAAATACATGAGAAGATTCTGATTCTTTTTTTTCATCATATTATGCTTTATTATTATTTTTAATTATTTTATTGTTGTTCACTTACAGTTGTCTGCATTTACCCCCACCCCCAACCCCAGACAAACCCACCTCCCTCCCTTGCTTCCACCCTCCCCCTTGGTTTTGTCCATGTGTCCTTTCTAGCAGTTCCTGAATACCCTTGTCCCCATTATCCCCTTCCCCCTCCCCTCTGGTTACTGCCAGAATGTTCTAAATTTCAATGTCTCTGGTTATAATTTGTTTCTCTGGTTGTATTTTGCTTGCTTACCTCACAAGCGTCTTGGCTGTGGCTGATCTGAGTTCCCCGGTAGCTGATCTGGCCTTGGTGCCTTCTCTCCTGAGTCCTTATATAAAACCCCTTAACATTTCATATAGTAAAGGCTGCGTGATGATGTACTCCTTGAACTTGACCTTATCTGAGAAGCACTTTATCTGCCCTTCCATTCTAAATGACAGTTTTGCTGGATAGATTATTCTAGGTTGTAGGTCCTCGCTTTCCATGATTTGAAATATTTCTCTCCAGCCCCTTCTTGCTTGGAAGGTCTCCTTAGAGAAATCCGCTGACAGTCTTATGGGAATTCCTTTGTAGGTAACTGTCTCCTTTTCTCTTGCTGCTTGTAAGATTCTTTCCTTATCCTTGACCTTGGGTAATGTTATTATGATGTGCCTTGGTGTGTTCCTCTTTGGGTCCCGCTTCTTTGGGGTTCTCTGAGCTTCTTGGATTTCCAGGAAGCCTATTTCCTTTGCCAGATTTGGGGAGTCCTCGTTCATTATCTGTTCAAAAATACGTTCAATTTTTTGGTGTTCCTCTTGTCCTTCTGGCAGCCCTATGATC
>PVJI01030749.1:0-13824 GCA_004026765.1 Micronycteris hirsuta
GGATATCCAATAAGCCTGCATGTTCAGCCTTAAGGAATTATACATGAACAGAATAAAATACTATATTTGGACAGTTGAATTTTAAATTATTTTTCTTATGAATTCCAACTTTTTCTAGAGTTAACAAGGATATGAGGGAAATGGGAACAGAAATATTATGGCACATAGTTATTTTACAAAGGCACACATTTTTGTATCTTTGTTGAGTATTATATTTTCAGAGTCTAGGACTGCTAGGCATATAGAAGGTACTCAATAAATATTTGTTAAATGAATGAATGAGTAAAACCCGATTAAAGCCAATGTAAATGAAAAAAATACAAGTTTAATTTTCAAATAGGAATAGAGAAAGGTAAAGTTGTAGCAATGTTTTAATTTAGCTTTTCTGTTTTACCATTTCTCTTATATTTATGAGAGTGAAAAATGGTATAGCTGTTAGCTTGCTTTCTTTATCATATTGTCTATTATATTTTATAATAATACTGAAATTCCTTAACAAAACTTAATTTAGAACACGTAATATGTGCCAGAGCTGTGGCTAGAAAATGTGACTGTTCTACTAAAAACCTAGTTGTGAATTACCTTGAAGTGGGGACTGAATCCCATTTTCTCCACTGCAAATGTCTGACATTGTACCTGGTATTCAGGATGTCTCAGTAAATATTCAACTGAACGAAATCGAAATCAAAGATATGAACTCAATTATACTGTGTTATTGTCTGCCACATTTCTGATTATTTCCTTAGGAATGTCGAGGGTCTAAATAAGTTACTTGAAAAGAAAACAATTCCCTGAGAAATGAGAGGCTAGGATGTCTGTTCTCCTAGATCAGAGACGAATGGAATCAGAACTTATTTTCTGTCAGATGCCTGCCCTGGTATTCATTCTGTGAAACAATTGAGTTTGCCTTGTCTGCCTTTCCCTTTCTGTGTGACTTCCCTTTTATCCCAAGGCCACAGGGTGGCTTCTCCAGTCCAGGGATGTCCCAGCTCCTGTTCTGTGTCATAGGCCAGGAGCTGTTCCTGCCTCTCCTGGCCCCCGCTGGTCTCGCTGGCACTGCAGTGAACTGCAGCCTTGTTGAGGAGTCTGACCTCAGAAGTGGTAGAAGGGAACAGACAGTGTAGGAGGAACATTCCAGAGAACTGGCTAGATGGAGCCAGATCCTGGAAGGACAGATCCTGGTCCTTTCCCAGCTGTACACACTTTTTCACATTCACTAAAACGTTCCAGTTGCATATTCACATATTCTGGACGTTCATTTATTGAGAGGCAGGATATCATAGTAGTCAAGAGTGAAGACTTCAGCCGACTGATAAGGTTTAAATTTTGGTTTTACCATTACACTGTGTGACTCTGGGTGAGTTTCTTATTCAGTGCCTCAGTTTTCTCATCTGTTATATGGGTATAATAAGAATGTTTAGCTTATAGAGTTATTAGGTGCTTAAAGAATCAGGTGCCCAGTACAATCCTCGTGTATAATGTTATTACATTACATGGACTTCTTTTGAAAAATAAAGATACCCCTGAAGTTGAGGCAGATAGTCATTTGTTACAATGTGAATCAGTTCAATTAAATTGTTTCTTCTGAAAGCCTGGGGTCAGCTCCACAGAGGTCTGGCTGCTGTGATGGATGGTCCTTACCTTTAATAATCTCATAGTCTGATAAGGGCAAGACGCACATGTAAGCAACTATTGCAACTCAGTAATAGAGATCTGTACCTAGCCCAGTGGTGTTGAGAGGAGGGAGTGATCTGCACTGCCAGGGTGTGGCAGGCGGAGGATGATGCCCTTGAGCTGGAGGTTACAGGGTCTAGAGATAAATGGCAGGGAATGAGCAGGGTGTTGAGAGGAGAAGTGAGGTTATTGAGATCATCACAGATATCAGGTTAAATTCTCCATCTTTACATGCATACAGCTTTGAAATTGTTGTTTTTTAAATTTAAAACAAAAACTTTTGGAATTTCTTAATCTTTGTTAGGGAGCAGCAGCACATTAGAAAGCCAAAATCTGCGGTAGGGATGACAGATAGTTTTACTGTATGCTAAATCTAAATCTAACCGATGGATGTTGGCTGCCTAGAATGCTTTGTTGGAACATTCTGAGGACACCACTGATATGAGTGAAAAATTGCAGTGACTGATTAATGAGCAGCAGTGTGTGTGGAAATAAGAATGTCTTACAACACTGGGCGATTGTGCTGCGGAGCCAGGCAGCCCATGTGTGAATTTTGGTGCTGCCACTTCTCAGCCGTGTGACCGTGGCAGGTTATTTAAACTCCTGTGCCTCAGTGACCTTGTCTGTACAATGGGAATAATCAAAATGGGTAGCTCTCAGATTGTTGTGAAATGAACTGAATTGATACTGTATATAAAATGTTAACAACAGTGCCTGACATGTTGCAAGCAGTCAGTTTATTGGCTATTGCTAGTTACTATTTCTTTTCAAGTAATTAAGATTAATATGAAAACCAAGTGAGTCCTGTATGCTTATTTGTATTGTTTTGTCTTTTATATTGTAAATTTCTAAGAGTAGACAGTGAACTTAGATTCCCCAGCTTTTTCTTAGACTGTATGGCACACAGTACAATTTGAATACTATTTTAAACAGAATGTTGATTCTATGGCTAGAGTGTCAGAATAACGAGTGTTGGAATGAGCTGTGGTTCAGCAACTTGGAGTGATTTTTAATTGTTTCACTATAATACAGTGTAAGATTCATGTGCAACGGTGAAATATCAATTATGTCATTGATCTATAGATTAAATATAAATTATGCAGTTCTTAGCTCTTTTTGGTCTGATTTAACATCTGTTTCATATGATTTGCAAAAGGTTTAATGACTTTTTTCATGTCCTGATTTTATCCTCTGATTTTGTAAATTCTTCCTAGGGGTTCATGTGGGATGTGGCTGAGGAACTGAAAGCTATGTTGGTGTTTGCTGAACACAGATACTATGGAGAGTCGCTACCCTTTGGTGCCAACTCTTTCAAGGTAAATATACTATTTACTTTTAAGTTTAAAGGTTTTTTAAATTTTACAACATTTTCTAATTACAGTCCTCCTATAAGAAATAAATAATAGCTTTAACTAGAACTGCCTGAAATTTCAATAATTTGTATTTTTTCTTTCACCTTTATTTACAATTTGAACAGATTGAGACTTTTTTTTTTTAAGATTTTTAATTTATTTTTAGAGAGAGGGAAAGGGAAGGAGAAAGAGAGGGAGAGAAACAGCAATGTATGGTTGCTTCTCACATGGCCCTCACTGGGGACCTGGCTTGCAACCCAGGCATGTACCCTGACTAGGAATCGAACCGGGACCCTTTGGTTCCCAGCCTGCGCTCAATCCACTGAGCTACACCAGCCAGGGCCAGATTGAGACTTTTTAAAACCATATTCTTATCATTTCTAACGTTGATCAGTCTTTAAGTGAGTGTGATGAGGCTAGTCTTCACAGGTGAGTCTTAATCTATGGCTGCAGAGACTGTGGGGAGAACTTTTCATTGTTTCTAAAATGTCAGTAAATTATACACTTAAATAATTGCATCTACCACTGAGAAATACATGAGAGCTCAAATGTTTGTTTAATAAGGTGTTTTTAGTAAATTAAGGACAATCTCTATGATTCAATGAGGCCAACTGGCCACTTGGATTCCCTTTTGGCCTTTCCTGTTCTCACAAGGAGCTTTGGCCTTGGTCATAGACTCCACACCTAATAAACCAGGAAACCTCCTCCTCAACTGAGTCATTCCAGTGATATCCTTGTGCTTCTGGCTATATGATTTTACCATATGTACTATTATTTACATAATATTTTTCTTTCAACAGCTCACTTTACAAACTTAGCACTACCTTAACAAGGGTTTCATGTACTGGTTATTTTTCTAAATTATATTAAAACACATTAAATTAAAAATGTGTAGTACCTAAGAACATTATACATACTACCAGTATACACATACCATGTTTTTGGGAAATTCTGAATCAGAAGATCTTGGGGTCAATTATTTTTCTCAGCTGCTTGTTTTAAAAATTTTTAAATTTTTGTTCACTGAGGCTTTATTATCTTGTATTATAAATAAATGAAAAGTTCTTATGTTATAAATGAAAAGGAGAACAACTTGTTGATATTTGTTGGGCTATATGGGAAATGCTTTTTTAGCTTATTATTTTGCATAATTATCTGACTGGGGGGAGGTGACAGGTCCTGAAACCATTGGGAATTAAGTAGTCAGCTTGTGGCAGATAGAAACATAACCTCCTCTCTTAGGTCCATATGGTTCATACTTTTTAGCAAAATGGAGCTAAGTGCTCTCTTTGATAAACTTCTTCTCTTTGTGTGCTAACAAATTCGCCAGTCACCTGGGGGGTATTACAAATATGCCAGAATGGGAAAAAAATGTTCACTCAAGTATACATAGTGCTGTGAAAACAAAGTAAGGAATAGTGGCAGACAGTGAGAGGGGAGGTAAGAAGTCAGAAGGCTGAAGGAGGAGCTGATGCACATAAGAATGACGGGAACTGTGTGATCCGATGTGCCAGACGATGGGAGGAGTCAGAGTGGTGAGACCTAAGCATGAAGACCCAATAGGAAAGCCTAATAGAGGTATGCAGCCATAGCAGTTATCAATTACTATGTACCTATTTCCTCACACCTTGGTGGCTTAAAGCAACACTAAACATTTATTATCTCACAGGAGTTAAGAGTGACTCAGCTGGGTGGTTTTATTTCAGGGGGTCTCTTGAAATTAAGATGTCATCTGGTTCTGCAGTCATCCGAAGGCTTTCCTGGGGCAGGAGGTCCCTCTCCTCTCATGGAGGGTCCACATGAGCGACAGATTGGTACTGGATGTTAGCGAGAGGCTTCAGCTTGTCTCCCCCCGGGTTTCTACAAAGGCCTACTTGAGTGGCTTCACGATATGGTGACTAGCTTCCCTCAAAGTTGACAATGCGAGGAGCAAGGTGAAACTACAGTGCTTTTTATGACCTAAGATTGGAAGTCCCAGAACATTTCTGTCACATTCTATTTGTTAGAAGCAATAAGTACAGCCCAAGTTCAAAAATAGAGGGATTAGGCTTTACCTTATAAAGGGAGATGCCTCATTAGTCTCTCTAGCTTCTTAGCAAGACTCTGTTTGGGCTTCACCTCCCGACACTGCAGTGGGAAAACTGCCTCTGGGCAGAGAGTGAGGTGATCATGGAACTTACTTCATGAGTGTCCTGCTCTGAGCTGTCTGCGTCTCATGTTGCTGTTTTATAATGCCTGAAAAGAGTTGCTTCATTAGTTGTTTTTTTACTTTATTTTTAAGATTTTATTTATTTATTTTTAGAGAGAGGGGAAGGGAAGGAGAAAGGGAGAGAAACATCAATGTGTAGTTGCCTCTTGCCCGCAACTCAGGCATGTGCCCTGACTGGGAATTGAACCAGCAACCCTTTGGTTCACAGGCCAGTGTTCAATCCACTGAGCTAAAAAAACTAGCCAGGGCTGTTTTTCTCTTTCTTTGTTTTTACCCTAATTTTATAGTTGTTTACAACAGACGTCCTAATTTGTTTCAGTTGTTGGTATATCAGACATAGAAATTTTTCTGATAGAGCGAATTTTATTTTTGCTAGTGATTCTTATTTCAATTTTCCACAGGATGTAACTTACTTTTGCCTGTGTGTTATCCATTTTAAATGTTTGCAGATTTGAAGTAAAAGTTATAATACAGCAGTTGTCTGTTAAGCTTAGCATTGTGTCCTATTTACATTTGCTGTTATATGGTACTTACGGTTTATTGTTTCTACAACCTCAACAAGGTGTTTGGTAAATAGCATTTAATAGAAATTGTATTTGAATGCAAAATACATTATGTTCTTTCCACAAACTTAAAATTGCTTCAAATCAGCATTGCTGTGGCGTTGACCAGACATTTTAACTCAATTGCCTAGAAATTCTATTGGGAGAAAAGCTTATCTGCCTCTGGCTTTTTTCTGGATCTACACTATGCCTAAGCTGCTATTATGTGCACACTCATACCCATGTTCTTTGTTATTTAATTTTTTTTTAGGATTCCAGACACTTGAATTTTCTGACTTCAGAACAAGCTCTGGCTGATTTTGGAGAGTTAATCAAACACTTGAAAAGGACAATCCCAGGAGCTGAAAATCAACCTGTCATTGCCCTGGGGGGCTCTTATGGAGGCATGCTTGCAGCCTGGTTCAGGATGAAATATCCTCACGTGGTGGTTGGGTAAATGCATTTATGTTGGACATGAGAACTTCTAAGTGGTTGTCAAGGCAAACCTAGAGATTTATTTTGGGTAAAACATGTTCCGTTCTATTATACTGAGATTTCTAGTTTGTATCTCATTAACAGCTGTTAATATTTTCTCATCATTTTTGTTCAATATCAGTGTCAATTTTAAAACTTGATTTTGATGAGTTATATTTTTTTCCTTTTCTCTTTCCTTGTTTTATTACTATTTAGAGCTCTTGCAGCCTCTGCCCCTATCTGGCAGTTTGAGGATATAGTACCTTGTGGTGTATTTATGGAAATTGTAACTACGGATTTTAGGAAAAGTGGCCCAAATTGTTCCGAGAGCATCCGCAGGTCCTGGGATGCCATTAATCGACTCACAAAAACGGGTGAGCTTTAATGAAGAGAATGGAATCATGATTTTTTGTCACTTGTCAAATTCAATATTTCCCACTTTTTCTATAAATCTTTTATTTGAGTATAACATACATATTTAAATATAACACTCAGAAAAGTACACAAATCAAAATGCATAGTCTGATGAATTTTCACAAAGCAAATGTGTAGTATATTCACTATCTAGTCAAGAAATCCCCTTGTGCCCTTTTCACTCACCGCCTCCGCATTTCCCAGACTAATCACTATCCAGACTTCTAAAACCACAGATTAATTATACTTGCTCTTGATTTTTTTAGTTACTGAAATTGCATACTATATAATTTTGTGTCTGCTGTCTCTTGCTCAAAGTGTGTTTGTCAGATACATCCATTTGTTTTATTTAGTTGTAGTTTGTGCTGTCTCATTCGTTGCTTTGTAGTGCCCTACTTATTTATTTATTTATTTATTTATTTCAATAGTATGTGTGAAACGGAGTAATTCAGAATAAGAATTCTGGTAAGCTCCATGAGGATAAGCAGCTTGTCTATCAGGGATTATCCAGTTGTTCTAAAAATATCTTACTGATGTTAAAAAAGTATTCTTGGAGAAATGGTATAGAAGATTGAATTTTCTAAAATATCAGGTGAATAATCTGTGAAAACTTGTGTTGCACAGTGCTTGTTAGATTTCAGCATTGTGATTTTATTCTCAGGTACTGGCTTGCGCTGGCTCTCTGAAGCCCTTCACTTATGTACCCCATTAACAAGTTCTCAGGATGTTCAGCGTCTGAAAGATTGGATCTCTGAAACCTGGGTAAATCTGGCAATGGTGGACTACCCTTACGAGTCTGACTTTTTACAGCCTTTGCCTGCGTGGCCAATCAAGGTAACAGGAAAATGTTTTTTAATCACCTTTAATAACATACTTTTCATTTTTCTGTGCATGAGTTCTGTGCCTTTCAACATCAGATGAATCCCAGTGACAAAGAATTAGTCAATTCTTGGCAGGAATCCTGATTTCTAACGCATTCTGGTTACTCAACCTTGGACATGCTACCTACCTTTTCTAAACCTCAGTTTCTTAATTTAAATAATGGAGATAAAGTACATAGGATAGCCCTGGCTGTTGTGGCTTAGTGGATTGAGTGCCGGCCTGTGAACCAAAAGGTCTCAGGTTCAATTCCCAGTCAGGGCACAGGCCTGGGTTGCAGGCCAGGTCCCCAGTTGGGGGTGCATGAGAGGCAACCAATTGATTTATCCTTTGCACGTGGATGTTTCTCTCCATCTCTTTCTCCTTCCTTTCTCTAAAAATAAACAAAATCTTTAAAAAAAGTGCATAGATTATAGTTACATGAATTAGAAATAAGACAAATAGTTGCTGTTAATGGACTAATTACTGTGTGTCAAGTTCTATGCTATGAATTTTGCATATTCGATTTATTTAATCTTTGTGATATATGTGAGATACGTAGATCTATGTAATACATGGTCAGTATTTAATGAGTGTCAGCTGCTGTCATAGCACTGTGATTCAGGCAACTGCTTCTGTATTGTAAGTGCTACATATATCATAAAAGGTCATCCACCTACTGCAGCGTGGAGTGGAAAGAGCACGGACTCTGGATCCTTTTACCATTCACCAGTGGTGTGATGTGGGCAAGGCTCTCTTCTTCCTGAGCCTTCATGTCTTCCTCTGCAGAATGGGATACTGATACTTATATTTTCCTTAAAGTTGCACTGAGGATCAGATAAAATATTGGATGTGAATACGCTCTGGAAGGTGTAAAGACACATCACATCATAAATTTTAGGGTTCTTTTATACCAAAATTTGTTATTGTGTATACTCTTCTTTTTTTTTTTTTTTTTTTTGTATGTGCTTTTAAAAGATTCCTTTGTAAAGAATACTCAGTTTTAAGAACAAAGGCTGGCCAATTTGATGGTTATTAAGTTTACAGAATATACCGGGTCTACAGTTAGAATGAGTGCTGGAAATATAAACAATTGATAATACAAGAACCAGGTTTCGAAAGCACTTTTACTCTAACTATCCCTTTGAACTATTGAATGCACACCTTGCTTAAAACTTTGTAACCCAGTGGAACAAGGTCATTTGCTATTAGAGATATTTTTCTTCCTCCAAAAAGTAGAATGACCAGTGGGTGTCTTGCATATAGCACGCCAGAGGTCAGTGTGTCTTGAATTAAATTGAATTTTGATAATACAAAATTATTTAAAAGAACAGATCTCTCTCATGGTAAGAAAACCTGAATCAAAATAATGAGAAAAACTAAATCTGAACCAATTTGTCTTTATACATGTCTATGTACTAATAGTGCATTATCCTTTTATATTATTTTACTATTTACAAAGCACTTTCACAGACACTGTCTCATTTAATCCCACAAAAATACTGTGAGAATGGAGGTACAATCCCAGTTTTATGGAGAGGGAATTTAAGCTCAACAAAGAAGTGTGGATGTGGGGTTGGAACTCAGGCCTCCGGTTGTTTCTGAGCCTACGATCTACCACTTTGCTCTGGGCTAGGACAAGACTTGTCTGAAGGTTTCGGTGGATTGCTGGCCACAGTGTGACAGCTATCAGATTTAATTCTGTCCTCTGTATACATAGTGAGAATTACATCTGCACCTTTGCCCACCTGAGAACAAATGAATTGCTGAGATGGTAAAAACATAGGGAATTCTCTTGTGTTTTAGAACAGGGTTTGGCAAACTATCTATAAAGGACTAGATAGTAAATATTTTAGGCCTTATGGGCCGTATGGTTTGTGTCACAGATACTGAAGTTTGCAGGCATAGTTAAGAAAGTAGCAGAAAATAGCCATAAACAATGTATAAATGAATGAGGATGACTGTATTCCAATAATACTTAGTTATAAAATAGGCAGGGGGCTGGATTTGGCCTGGGGCTGTAGTTTGCAAACCCTGACTTAGAAAAAAAAGCTAGAAGAATATAGCTTTTTAGTGTTTATTTGTTTATGATTTGGAACAGTGAACAGTTTAACTTTGGTTTTTTCCCCATTCTTTAATTTTCCTTTTAAGATATTTTTCTGTTGAGTCTTAAATGTAAATAAATATTCCATTTTTGTCTCTCTTAAATAATTACTCAAAATGAATGGGGTTTATCTCAAATATTTAGTCACCTGTTTTTTATTTAGTACAGTCTATCTTTTACCTTTTGTATATATACATTATAAAAGTTCATTTTTAAGGCAAGATAACTTTGTGTCTGTCCCACAGTCACCTTTTTTAAAAAAATCTAGGACTAGTTCTTGTCACTTTTTTCAATCATTTCTTACTGACTTTATCCTTCCTTTTGATAGATTAAGGAGTTTTTTGTTTATGATATATTTATAATTCTGTTTCTTGTCTATACCCCACCAAAAATAACCTTTTCTTTTTGCCTTACTTAAGAAACATTGGTTGGCTAGATCAGTCTTCAGTTTCATCCTATCTGATTTCAGAATTTTTTCCAGTACCTGTCTCCCTCCCAGACTTGTAGGTTCAGACCACTGTCTTTTACTGTTCATTCTGTTTCTCCTTTCTTTACCCCCATTCCATTTTCTCAACCAACTAACCTCTGGAACACTACCCAGTTGGGGACCTCTCTTTCACTTGGATAGTTCCGTTTAACTGGAACTCCTCCTCCCTCTGATATACTTCCTCTTTTTTTAAAGGGCTGACAAACAGCTGTCCTTTCCTTTTTTATTTTAAAACTTCCATTTTCTTTTTTTTATATTAAGTTTATAGGGGTAACATTGATGAATATGATTATATAGGTTTCAAGTGTACACTTCTGTGACACTTGATCTGTGTATTGCGTTGTGTGCCCACCACCTAAAGTCAGATCATCTCCCATCACCGTATATTTGGCCCCCTTTAGCCTTTACTAAACCCCCACCCCCCTTCCCTCTGGTAACTGCCAGACGGCTGTCTGTGTCTGTGAGTTTGAGTTTTATATCCCACTCCAACTTAGGGTGGTGAGATAATAAACAACAGTTGGATTATGGTAAAAAGCAGGTGATTTCCAGTTCTGTCTGGACCTTGTAATGTTCTGAAGGATCCATAGGCAGTGACCGAATGCCATTTTCTGTGTCAACTAAAGTGTCATTCTCTTTACTTTGTCATCGGGTTTTGCACACTGAGACTCCATTTGCTTTGTTTACTGTTAACAGCAGCTGCAACATTCATGCAGAAGTGATCATGGACTTGGCTGATAGAACACACGGGAGAACAGAAAAGGGAAATAGGAAATGCCTCTGTCAGTAAGACTGCTCTGTTAGCATAAAATTACTGGGTCTCTTCTCAGCTTAAAGAGCAGTCTTAAAGGATATTGCAGAGTTTGTTTATTTTGGAATTTTTTTTTTAGCTGATAACTCACCCAATCTTTTAGCTTAGCTTTCTGATGATGCAGATAGATGTTATATTTATTTCATAACATCTATCTTAAGCTATAAAGTGGAAAATCTCTTCCATTTGTCTTGGTTTGGTAATGTATGCGACCTCTCTGGGTGGTTTAAGTGGTTTAGGTGCATTCTGTGAAAAGGGAGCTTTTAATGACAAAACTAATGTGATTATCTGAGTGAGTGTGAGAGGGGTATTGAAGCCTCAGAGAATGAAAATCTGTTAGAAAAGCTGAATGTGTCTGCTTAATCCTTTCTCTAATGTGGGTGGACCATACTGAGAGGAGAGTGTTTTTTTTTTGTTTTTGTTTTTTGAATTCAATCTTAATTGTATTTTTTTACAGTACCATTTAGTCCCCTTATACCGCCCTCCCCTAAGCAATCACCACATTGTTGTCCATGTCCCTGAGTCCATTTTCCTTTTTGTTCAAACCCTCCACCCACTGACCTCCCCGCAACTAGCTGACATCCTGCACTCTGTCTATGAGTGTGTCCCCATTTTCCTTGTTAATTCAGTTTGTTAATTAGATTATACATATGAGTGAAATCATATGGTATTTTTCTTTCTAATATACTTTTTAAAAATTGTTGTTCTATAACAGTTGTCGCCTGGCTGGTGTAGCTCAGTGGATTGAGCGCAGGCTGGGAACCAAGCGGTCCCGGTTCGATTCCCAGTTGGGGCACATGCCTGGGTTGCAGGCCGGGTCCCCAGTGAGGGCCATGTGAGAGGCAACCACACATTGCTGTTTCTCTCCCTCTTCTCCTTCCCTTCTCTCTAAAAATAAATAAATAAAATCTTAAAATAAATCTTAAAATAAAATAAATAAATAAAAAGCAACAACAACAGTTGTCCCAATTTCCCCTCCATTGCTCTCCCCTGGCCGCTGCCACCCCCCATCCCCCGCCCCACTCTCACAGTCCCCACCCTGTTGTCCATGGCCATGGGTCATTTATACCTGTTCCTTAACTAGACCTTTCCCCTTTCCCCCATGCCCTCCAGTTGCTGTCAGTCTGTTCCTTGTTTCCATGCCTCTCATTCTCTTTTGCTCGTTTGTTTGTGTTGTTCACTAGGTTCCTCTTATAGGTGAGATCATGTGGTATTTGTTTTTTCACCTCCTGGCTTATTTCACTTAGCATGATGCTCTCTAGTTCCTTCCATGCTGTTGTGAAGGATAGGAGTTCCTTCTTTCTTTCTGCTGTGTAGTATTCCATTGTGTAAATGTACCAGTTTTTTAATCCACTCATTTACTGATGGACACTTAAGCTGTTCCCAGCACTTGGTTATTGTAAATAGTGCTGCTATGAACATTGGGGTGCATAGGTTCTTTTGAATGAGTGTTTTAGGATTTCTAAGGTATAATCCTAGCAGTGGAATTGCTGGGTGAAGAGGCAGTTCCATTTTTGTTTTTTGAGGAAATTCGATACTGTTTTCTATAGTGGCTGTAGTAGGCTGCATTCCCACCAATAGTGTACTAGGGTTAGGGTTAGGTTTAGGGTTAGAATTATAAATGGGTACTTCCTTTTTTTAAGGTATTTTTTAAAATGTTTTATCATTCCTGCTATTATAGTTGTGCCAAATTTTCCCCCTTCTCTCCGCTCCACCCAGCCTGTCCTCCATAAGGCAATTTGATGAGATGTTGCAAAGGCCTTAAAATTTTTATTTCCTTTGAACCAATACTTCCTTTAAGAATTTATTTCAAGAAAACAATTTAGGATTATTGTAAACATTTAGCCTTAAGTATGTTTATTGTAGTCTTACTTGTAATAATGAAAGATTGAAAATGATACCAATGACCTATTGCAGGGTATCTTCAACTATTCCTCAACTCCCTATCCTGATTGTTCTCCCCTGATTTTCTTGTGCTGGTCAGTGTCCTTCTTAAAGTGCGGTGCTCAGCCCTGGACCCAGTACTCCAAGGGTGCTCTGACCTCACAGAGGAGAGCGGGTCCAGACTGCTCTTAATCTGGACATGGAGTTTCTGTCATCAGAGGCAAAGTTTCTCAGTGTCTTCTTTCTCTCTGTATCACTGGGACTGCCGAAACCCAAGCACTGTCAACCAGTGCTGGTCCCCAGCCCCGCTTGTGTCTTTTAAGGAACGACAGTAACTGCTGTTTTCAGATGCTATTTATGGGATCTCCTTTTCTTTGCTTGACAGAGGCCCAGTGTTCTAGTGCTGAGAGGGGATCCGATGTTAAAATGAGTCACGCTCACTCACTACTGTTCTTTTCCAGAGTTTGAGGCCGCTTGTTGCTACACATCAGTACCCTGTGTCCCCCTACCCAGCTCACATTGTCTCCCCGCCGCATCTCCCATGGCTGTGCTTGAACACAATGCTCTTCCCTGCATTCCGTGCGTCTACTCTGTAGTTTTGTGCTGTGTTTTGAAAGAGCTGAATCCACTGTTGGTGTCCACAAACAGGAAACAATGCTGATCTATTGTTGGAAATAGTTAATTTAATAAATTCTGTGATTGATTCTTGATTTCCGTATTTTCTTGGGTATTTATAATTGGCACATTCTTAGGGCCATTTTCTGAGAAAAGTGCCATGGAATTGAGTATCTTTTGTCTTACCATTCTCTGATTGTTTAGGCTTGGGAGGTTCATGAAGCTCTCAGTTTAACACAATTCTGTTTCTCTATGTGAACCCTAAACCCTGGTATGTGGCCTCACTGTTACTTTTTTAAAGTACAGAATATTTAGTTACTTGAACATTTTAATTTCTTTTTTTTTTTAAATTATTTTATTGTTGTTCAATTACAGTTGTCCGCATTTACCCTCCCCCCACCCC
>PVJI01030750.1:0-13836 GCA_004026765.1 Micronycteris hirsuta
TAAAGTACAACGTAAAAAATACAGTCAATAATATTGTAATAACTATCTATGTATGGCATTGGAAAAATTGGGGGAATACCTATTAAAGTATGATAGTCTAACCACTATGCTTACAGCTGAAACTAATACAAAATATAATTGTAAACTGTAATTGAAAAATAAAATAAATAAATAAAAGAATGTGCTATCTTCAAAAAAAAAATAAAAAAATAAAAATATCTGTTCATTTTCTTGCTTCTGAAGATGATTCAGAAAGAAAGAACACTGAGGGAAAGTTAGAAGACCTGACTCTGACACTAACTCACTGCATTATCCTGAAGCAAGGCCCTTCCTCTCTCTAGGCATACATTTCATTATCTACAAAATGATATAGTGATGTAGTGAACTAAAGCAATTCTTCAGTTTTCTACCTGTTCTAAAATTTCATGACAACATCTATCACTGCCTGCAGTTGTGCTTGGTCTCTAAATCCTGAGGAATCAAGTTTACTTTGGTCAGAGACTCAAAGTCATGTCCCATTCAGCCTTTTACTGGGTGATTACTTTAAAGAAGTGATTTACTTTACTCTCCCATAGAAAGCTCCTTAACATAACTGCTATTAGGCTTCCAACTCTCTCAGCTGCCCAACTGGCCTCCTTCTGTGTCCAGACTTAATTGGTGTCATCTTATATTCACTTCTTTCTGAATAGGCTTCAAGGAAGGCTTAGCATTTAACACAATTTATCCTGGGATTTTTACTGTTTCCTGTCTCATTGGTTTTATCCCATCTGATTCCTGATATATGTTTCCCCTCTACTTTGCTTCTGTTCAATTATTATTTTGCCTCTTTGTTATTACAGTTTATATTCACAAACCTGTACACATAACTTGTATAAGATGGATCATATTGGGCCCTGGCTGGTGTGGATCAGTGGATTGAGTGCTGAACTATGAAGCAAAGGCTCGCTGGTTCAATTCCCAGTCAGGGCACATGCCTGGGTTTCAGGCCAGGTCCTCAGTAGGGGGCACACAAGAGGCAACCACACATTGATGTCTCTTTCCCTCTCTTTCTCCCTCCCTTCCCCTCTCTCTAAAAATAAATAAATAAAATTTTTAAAAAAGATGGAGCATATTGGTAGCAAAAATACACTCAATAAATACTTGGGGGAGATACTTAGTTTTTTCCTTATGACTCCTTCTTTTGGTGTCTAATTTTTTTCAATAAGATGTAAATCCTCTAGAGAAAAGAGCTTTGAATTGGCTGTATTATTGTGATTTTCTTTAAAAAATACAATGTGGTATACAGGAGCCTGGGATTATCAGTTATCTTGAGTGATGTACTATTTTGAATAAACCAATATCAGTGGACAGAGATTTTATGGTTTTCTGTACTCCTAGGTATTATAAAATAGAAATACCATATCACTCAAGATTTTCAAATTACAGAGTTGCTTTTATTTTCATATTCCCTTGCATTTTTAGTTTTCATGTAAACTGGGACAAGGATCTAAAGATAGAGCAATTAGAATTAAACCCTTTCAAGATTTCAAAAATGTATAGATGTTTTACTTTCCCCCCTACCTTTATTTTCAAATGAATGCCTATCAGCCCTTAATAAGCCCTTTCTCTTTGTTTTTTTAACTCAAAGCCAAATATGGCTGATCTTCTAGCACTTGTATCCATGTCTTACAGTCTTCTTTCCTTAACTCAGAATGAATTAATATTGCCAACAATTTGGTCAGTATATAAAGCCAGGAAAATCAGGACAATCCACATAACCAGAACTTGCTGGGATCACTACAGTCCAGGTAAAGACTATGGATTCCTATTATCCTATAACCCTATTACTAGGTCTAAGCAAATGATCAAGGACATAGATCTATTCATTTATATAACTTTGATTCATGTGAGACCACTGGTTCCTATATTTCTGCCTATAACAATGATTGTCCTTTATTGAGCACTTAATCTGTGACAAGCACTGTTCTAAATACTCTACATACATTACCTCATTTAATCTTGTCCTCTTAATTATGTATTAAGTGTTATTTTTATCTCCATATTAATAATGGAAAAGTAAGGTATAAGGAAATTATGTTACTTGCAAGGTCAGAGAGTTAGTAAGTGACAGAGCTATGATCTGAATACAGCAGTCTGGCCCTTATATTAACCCAACCTTTATGGAAATATGGATAATATCTTGTGCTGATAGGAGTCCTAACAGAATTTGTCCTTTTAAAGGATGAAATAGCCTTCCACCTGTTATAAGTGAGGGAGTCTAGAAATGTCCCTTTCACATCCAAAATTGTCTCCTCACCACCCTAGTACAATGCTTATACATATATATGATTTTTTACTTTGAACAAGGTGAGTAATGCTACTTTTAAAACAAAAAAATAACCCAGGAATTGTAGTATATTAAGCCATTGCCATCCATTACCACATTAACTGTTCATCAAATTTACTAGTCAAATTAAGGAGCACTCATCTAATAGAACGGGGAAAAGGACATAGTATATGGTTTTCAAGTGATTACACCAAGGTACCCCAGGAAGACACAATGAACTCACAGAGGTGATGGTGGATATTTTTAAATCTAAAGGGAGACACTATAATAGTTGACATATGTCAGACACTACATGGACTACTAGCTCAAGATAGTTCAGTTTCAACACTAGGTTGTGCTACATTATTTTCAACATTATACATTTGCTAAACTGGGATTTTGGCAGTTCCTGAGATTTAAAAGGCAGATACTATGTGGAAACACTGTGGAACAGGAAGTGGTAGTGTCCAATCTGCTTCTAAAAGATTAAGAAGTTTGCAGGCACACATATCCCATTAGTAAGTAACTATGATTAGCTGAGAATAAAATAAAATTTTTCCCAATTTATGTGCATAATTATTTTCAAGTTGCCACTAAGTTTTTAGGACATAAACATTTGCTAATTTGTTTGAAATTAACCATAATGCTTAATAAATTGAAATATTCTTTTGGCTTAGGGGGAATAAATACTATTACTGAAACACTAAGTGATCTGTGAACAGAGAAATTTTGAGATTTTCTGTGAACAGACCACATTATATATTAATTTGGGGGGTAGGGGGTAGAAAGAGAGAAAGTCCTATATTCATATTGGCAGTCACTATATTGTGAAAGTACTGGGTATTTGAATGGGAGGAAAGTGTTGCAGAAAGGAGATGGAGTGGTTCTAAAGGAAAATTGTGGATACAAATCATCCATGAATCCATTACACTTCAAGCTCCATGAGGATAGGAACCAGGTGAATTTAATTCTCTTGTGGTTTCTCTGATCCTGGCATATTGTTTGGCAAAGCAAATATTTTCTGGAAAAAAGAGTGAAGGGAATCTATTTCTAGCATTATCTTAATCATTCAGCTTAAAGTTGATAAATGTACTCATTCTCTCTAGCAATCTAAAATGGAAAGAATGTATTTGATTATATCACAACTTACCCATAGGCACTGCTGTATTAGCCAACACTGACTGCTTCTTGGGAGTTAGTGACACCCCCTACCCTGCTACTACTTCCCACCAAAGCTGAGGGTCCACAAACAACTTTGTTGGGAACTAAATTTAGTATTAGGTTAAAATTCATTGGTGAATTCAGAACACTGTTGTTGGGCATGTCTACCTTGATTCATTGATTTTTGAACCTTTTTTGATTTGATTAACTATAAGAATAATTAGAAGTACCTACTTCAATCTTTACTTGCTGACCAATTGGTCTTCAACTTATTTCTGATCCCTGGTGATATAAGGATCCATATTATTCACAATTGAGGATAACATGCAGACCTCCTCAATCTAATGTAAATCATGTTTTCTTTGTTTTATAGTTTGCATTCAATATTGTTTTGTATTACTTTCAGATGTACAGCATAGTGGTGAGACAATCATATCCTTTACAAAGTGGTCCCCCTGATATTTCAAGTGACCACCTAGCACCATACATAGTTATTACAATATTATTAACTATATTCCCTATGCTATACTAATATAAAGCAATTTATTTATTTTTAGACAGAGGGGAAGGGAGGGATAAAGAGAGGGAGAGAAACATCAATGTGTGGTTGCCCCTCATGCACCCCCAACTGGGGACCTGGCCTGCAACCCAGATATGTGCCCTGACTGGGAATCAAACTGGCAACCCTTTCATTCTCAGGCTGGTGCTCACCCACTGAGCCACACCAGCCAGGGCCTAATATAAAGCATTTTTATTTATTTTTTATCCTTACCCAAGGACATACTTATTAATTTCAGAAAGAGGGGAAAGAAGAAAGAGAGAGAGGGAGAGAAACCTCAATGGTAAGAGACAATCATTGATTTGCCACCTCTCATTCACGCCCCAGATTACGACAGAACCTGCAACCTAGGTACATGCAGTGACTACAATCACATCTGCAACGTGTCGGTTTATGGGACAACAATCCAACCAACTAAGCCACACTGGCTGGGGGAGGTAAGTCTCTTTCTACTAAGATCTTCAATAAATAGTGTTGGGAGAACTGTACTAGTACTTGGAAAAACATGAAACTAGGCCACCAACTTATACCATACACCAGAATAAACTCAAAATGGATAAAAGACTTAAACACAAGTTGTGGTACCATAAAAATCCTAGAGGAAAATATAAGCAGTAAAATTTCAGATATCTCACAAAACAATATTGTTACTGATATATCTCCCAGGGCAAGGGAAACAAAGGAAAAAGTAAACAAATGGGATTACATCAAATTAAAAAGCTTCTGCATAGCCAAAGAAATCATCATGAAAATGAAAAGGGAACTCTTGTATGGGGAAACATATTTGCTAATGATACATTAGATAAGGGTTTAATCTCCAAAATACGTACAGAACCCATATGAGTCAACACCAAGAAGACAAACAATCCAATTAAAATATGGGCAAAGGACCTGAATAGACACTTCTTCAAGGACATACAGAGGGCCCAGAGACATATGAAAGGATGCTCAGCATTGCTAGCCATCAGAGAGATGCAAATTAAAACCACAATGAGATATCACTTCACACCAGTCAGAATGGCCATCATAAACAAATCAAGAAACAACAAGAGCTGTTGAGATTGTGGAGAAAAGGGAACCCTAGTACACTGTTGGTGAGAATGCAGACTGGTGCAGCCTCTGTGGAAAACAGTATGGAGTTTCCTGAGAAAACTGAAAATGGAATTGCCTTTTGACCCAGCGATTCCACTTCTGGGAATATATCCTGAGAACCCCAAAACATCAATTCAAAAGAATATATGCACCCCTATGTTCATAGCATTGTTATTTATAATAGCCAAGTGCTAGAAACAGCCTAAGTGCTCATCAGTAGATGAGTGGATTAAAAAGCTGTGGTACATTTACACAACAGAATACAATTCAGCAGTAACAAAGAAGGAGTCTATTATGCTAAGTGAAATAACCCAGTCAATGAAAGTCAAATACCATATGATCTCACTTATAAGTGGAATCTAATGAACAAAACAAACTAACAACCAAATAGAATCAGAGGCACAGAAACATGGAACAGACTGACAGCTGTAAAATGAATGGGGAGGTAGGTACTGGTTGAAAAATGGTGAAGGGATTAGTCAAAGAACATGTATACATGATCCATAGACATGGACAACGGTGTGGGGATTGACTGTGGGAGCAGGGTGTGGAATGGTGGAAGGGGGCAAAGGGGAAAAACTGGGACAACTGTAACAGCATAAACAATAAAATACTTAAAAGGAAAAAAATATCTTTCACTGGTTGGATGAAGCCCCACCCACGTTACCGAGGGTAATCTACTTTATTCAATCTCTACTGGTTTAAATTTTAATTTCGTCTAGAAAAATATGTCCAAAGAAACATGAAGAATAATGTTTGACTAAATACCTGGCTACTGTCACCTTAACAAGTTGTCACATAAAATTAACTGTCACACATGAACATTACAAAAAAAATTATGTGTTAGCAAAACTATGGGGAAATTAGATCCCTTGCACATTGCCTGTGGGAATATAAACTGGTGCAGTCACTGTGGAAAACAGTATGGTAGTTTTTGAAAAAAATGAAACATAGAATTGTTATATGATGTAGCAACTCACCTTCTAGGAATATAGCAAAAGAATTGAAAGCATAAATCCACACAAACATTTGCACACCATTGTTCATAGAAGCATTATTCACAGTAGTCAAAGGTGGAAACACTCAAATGACACTCAAATGAATGGATAAACATGCAGATGAATGGATAAACAAATATGGTTCATACATAAAATGAATATTATTTGGCCAAAAGGAATGAAATTCTGATACAGGCTGTAACATGGATAAACCTTGAAAATATTATGCTAAGTGAAATAACCATATACAAATGAGAAATATTATATAACTCTACTATGAGATACCAAAATTCTACTTATATGAGGTACTAAAATAGAGATAGAAACAGTTGTCACCAGAGGGTGAGTGGGAGGGTGGTAATGGGGAGTTATTGTTTCATGGGGACAAAGTTTCAGTTTGGGATGATGAAGAAATTCTAGAGATGGATAGTAGTGATGTTTGTACAACAGTGCGAATATACTTTATGCCACTAGTTACACATTTAAAATGGTTAAAATGATAAATTTTATGTTTTATATATTTTATCAAAAAAAGAAAGAAAGAGAATAAGAAAGAAAGAAAAGAAAGGAAGAACGGGAATGAGGGAAAGAAGGAAGGAAGGGAGGAAGGGAGGAAAAAAAGATCGAGCAAACATTACAACTTGTGTGACCCTTGAAAATATTATGCTAGTGAAAAAAGCCAGACTGAAAAGACCACATACTGTGTGATTCCATTAAGATGAGATGTTTAGAACAGTAAAATCCATGCAGACAGAAAGTGCACTAGTTGCTGTGTAAGCCTGGGAGAGATGGTGGGATTAGGGAGTGATGACTAATGGGTATGGGATTTCTTACTTGGTAAAGGAAAATATTCTAAAATTGACTGTGATGATAATTACACAACTCTGTGCCTATAGTAAATACCATTTAATTGTCCACTTTACATGAGTAATTGTATGGTATGTGAATAATATCTCAATAAAGATGTTTTTTAAATAATGATAATAAAAGATACCTATAGGCAGAGAAATAAAAGATATATAAGAACATTTTGGTGAAAATTATGAAACTTTATTTAAAGTAATTAAAGATGACATAAATAGTGAAGTTTATCTTGTTGATGCATAGAAAGTATTAGTATCATAAAATGTTTCTTCTTCCAACAGTCATCTATAGATTCAATGCAATTCCAATGAAAATAACAATAAGATTTTTCTTGGAACTTGAGAACATAATCCTAGAATTTCTGTGTAAAAGCAAAAAGTGAAGATGCTACTAAAGAAGAGAAAACAAAAATACTCCTGTTGCAAATCCCGTCCCGCGGAATTCATATGCTATGGCAGGCAGGTAAATAAATTTACACAGAGTACATTGGACTAGAAGAGCCGGGACTACACGACCCACCTCTGACCTCAGAGAGAGGTCTTGAGTGCTGCCCTAACAGGCTTTTATTGTTTTTCCTGGGTACATTACATCAGAATGGTCTTCATTAACTATGCATAGATTATAGATTCGCTTTAGGTGGTAGACAGACAGGAAGGTACATAAAAAGGATTATGCAAAGACAAGAGGTATGGCTGAACTTGAAAGGATTAGCACCAGTCTAAGGAAGCTAGATAAGCAAGCATCTGTTTTTTTTCTGATCCAGGGTGAGAGGGTTTTTTTAAGCAAGAGCAAGACTTAAATCTAGGAAATATGCCATACTGATTTACCCACAGGAAAGCCTGTTTTCACACACCTGGGGCCTGCTTGCCGTCCCACGTTCCACTGGGGTTTCTTTTAAACGTGGAATGTTGGGCTACATTTCCTACAGTGAGTGGTACAGTTCTCCTACACACTCCTACCAAATATTAAAACTTTATATAA
Organism: Micronycteris hirsuta; assembly: GCA_004026765.1. NCBI lineage: Eukaryota > Metazoa > Chordata > Mammalia > Chiroptera > Phyllostomidae > Micronycteris > Micronycteris hirsuta. The sequence goes on from PVJI01030750.1 coordinate 7,961, forward strand.
GATATAGGAATCGAGACAATATTGTACTGGATCAGGACTACATAAGTAAATCAATGGATCACAATAGAAAGGATGGAAGGAAGAAAGATAGGGAGAAAAGAAAGAAGGAAGGAAGGGAAGGAGGAAGAAAGTTAAGGATGGAGGGAGAAAGTAGAAAGAAAGTTATAGATAGATATATTATGTGACAGAGGTGACACTGCAAGTAAATAGAAAGAGAATGAACAATCACAATATGATGAAATGGTGCAGAGAGAAATGTTTATTCATTTTAGACACAAAATATAATTGTATATTTAATCGAGATACAAAACCATATGCCACACACAAAATAAATTCACAGTAGATTAAATACGTAAATGTGAAATGCAAAACTTTCTTAGAAGAATATCTTTATGATCTCAGGTAAGAATGGATTTCTTTACAGACGATATACAAAATGCAACTTACATAAAAGAAAAGACTGATGTATTTGACTGCACTAAAATTAAGATATTATGTTCATCAAACACACAAAATGTATAAAAACAAGTCAAAAATATACAAAGATATTTGTAACATATATAACTGCAAAAGGATTGATAGAGGTAATAAATAATCCTTATGACTTAATATAGGAAAAAACACGAATGACCCAATTGAAAAATGAACTAACTACATAAATAGAATTTCACGTAAAAGAAAGCTCAAAAATCATATAACAGATGCTGACTTCCATTAGTAATAAAGAAACAGAAAATAAAAGCCACATGAAATACAGATTTATACCTTTCATATTTTAAACATTAGAAGCCTGAACATTCCAAATGTTTTCTAAGATATAAAGTAATGGAAAGTCTTAGATACTACTCTTAGAATTCAAAATTAGAAAGACACTTTGGAAAATAATTTGTCACTATCTTGGAAATTAAAAATGCACATACCTAAGGATACCAGTCCTGTGTATACACCACAGAAAAATTCCTGAACATGAGTGCCAGGGGACATGTACAGAATTGTTTGTTTAACTACTCTTTGCAATAGCCGGAGATGAGAAACAATCCAAACACACATCAGCAAAATGGATAAATTATGGCACACTATATATGGCACTTCTTGAATAACAAGAAAGCAACTCTGGCAGCACTCATAAACATAAACAACTTCAGAATCCTAATGTTGAATGAAAAGACCCAGTCATAGATGAATGTATACAATGCGTTACTCTTTATAAGTTAAAAAAATGAAACTAAATAATATGTTGTTAATATGTTTTGTGCATGCAGGTGTGTTAGCCACTTGGCACTACCCCTTCCAAATAAAACAGGGAGCTTTGTTTTCAAGAATCCTTTCTCCTGTATTTGAGTTGGCCATATGCTATTTGGAATGAAGAAGTGAGACAGAAGCTACTATACTAGGAAGTTTGTTAAAGTGAGATACAGTGGCAGACAGTTATAGAGAAGCTTAGATAGCCCTACCATGGCCCTGCTCTTCTGTTTCATTCCCAATTCATCTTTCTGACTAATGGCCTTACTAATCAACAGCAGGCTCAAGCCCATCACCAAGTGCTTGGCTGTGATCTTACAGAGTAGCAGTTTCCACTAAGGGAACAGCTTTTGCAGAAATGGCAGTTTCCACAGAACTCTTCATTAAATCTTTCATGATATAACCTTGGCAGCCACATGTGATCAGTTTCTGAAATTTTCCCATATTCTCTGACTTGTCTACCTTCGTTAGTGGTTCAGATGGATGTAAATTCAGATTACTGTAATCCACAGGTGGCAAACACAAGGCCTGCAGACCAAATCTGGCCCTCCACCTTGTTTTATCCCGCCTGGCACCTTGTTTCTACCCAGCAGCAGCGCCAAGCTCTCACTTAACTGTTAAGGAGCAGTTACATTTATACTGTCCTAAAGTTACATTCGGCCCTTTGAAGGCAACTGCGAGGCTGATGTGGCTCCCGGTGAAAATGAGTTTGACACCCTGCTGTAATCAATCACTTACTGACATTGGCTTCGTTTGGTAGGGTTGCCATAACAAACTACCTCAGCCTGGGTGGCTTAAACAACAGAAATTTATTTTCTTACAGTTCAATCTATAATTCCCATAATACTTGTGTATTTTTGTTTTCCTGATATATCTACACATATAATAACACTATAATGAGAAGCAATGAAATTATAAATAAGAATAATTTATTACAATCCTAACTACAGATATATTTTAAAAATTTTAAATGATTAAACAGGTTATGGATTAAATGCTAACATTTTCAAATTGGGAAATTTTACAACAATCTAGACTTCCAACTTCTAGAAGTCTAGAATTGGAAGATCTAGTAATACTCACCGCACATCCTCCTGCACCTAAGCAGTGGCTGCGTTGTGCAGAAGGCCTACTCCAGCTCTCTGCAACATCCAAGAGACCACGTTGTCTTACATTCAGCCAGCTTCCTTTCACTTATTTTATCTACTTCTTCACTCCTGGCATTTCATCTGGTGACTACAATCCCCAGTAAGAAAGTTAGCACATAGAATATTTTCCTCAGTTTCAGTCTCCCTGACCCAATGTAGTGCCCTGGATAAGTATTTTTGAATAAATGAAGGAGTAAATGAGTAGTTTCTCTTGGCTTTTCTTAGTGATCTTAGTTTCAAGACATTGTTGAGCTCTTTGCTGTCCAGATAAGCTTTATTTGATGGCAGCTATTCTGACCAATTCTGTAGAGTGGGTCTTATGCCCTTATCTAATCTACTGATAACTACACTGGTCCAGATTTAAATAACAAAATCTTCCACCACATCACATAAATTATACCTTTTAGTAACTAGCATGCAGGAACATATTTAGATAAAAAGCAAAATGCTTTCCAATGCTTTATTGACCAGCCCTGACTTCCTTTAAAAAGTGTGTGTGTGTATGTGTATATAAAAGAGAAAGGGGGAGGGGAGAGAGAGAAGAGAGATAGATTGGTTCTGTCTCCTGTGCTATTGAACACCTAAACACAACATATAGGAGGGATAAACTTCACTCAACTAGAGACTAGGGAGCAAAGCAAAGACAATTTTCAACAACCAGAGAGAGGATTTAGAATATGGCTGGTAAATATTTGAAGATTTGAATGTAAAAGTTTGGCTTAAGTCCACATTCAGGTTGGACAATCTATTGATTTTGTGCCTCAAGAAATTAAATCAAAATTGCATTTCTTACTTCAAAAAGTCTCTTTCCATTATTCACACAAACATGACTTTACTTTAAATATGTTTTACCTATGACAGGTTGTTACAATATAATTTACAGATTGGTCTCAGGGAGTAGGATTGGAATGGGGGGCTATTTTAAGACATTTGAAGATTTTGAGACCAAAGATCTTTTCCATATCCATCATTATAGAAATAATTCAGCATGTTTATTGAATGTATTTCTCCCTCTCTCTTTTGTTTTATTGAGGTATAATTGACAAATAAAATTGTAAGATATTTAAATTATATGATGTGATGATTTGATATATGTATACACTGTGAAAGCAGTCCTTCCATCCAGTTAACTAACATATCCATTACCTCACACATTTACCCTTTTTGCTGAGAACATTTAATTCTACACTCTGAGCAAATTACAATGATACAATATAGTGTTATCAACTATAGTTACCATGTTCTACATTAGATCCTTAGACCTTGTTGATCTTTTGGCTGAAAGTTTGTATCATTTTACCAACTTCTCCTTATTTCCCCTGCCTCTCATCCCCTGGCAACCACTTTTCTACTCTCTGTTTCATTGAGTTTAACTTTTTTGTAGATTCAACACAGAAGTGATACAAGGCAGCATTTGTCTTTCTCTGTCTGGCTTTTTTCAATTATCATAATGCACTCCAGGTTTATTCACAGTGTTGCAAATGACAAGATTTCCTTCTTTTTAAAAGCTAAATAATATTCCATTGTTTTATATATATGTATATATTTATATATGTTATATATGTTTATATGTATATATCATATAGTAATATTCCATTGTTATATATACACACACACACATATATGTATAAAATGATGTTTTCTTGATTCATTTTTCTGTTGACAGACACTTTGATTGATTCCACACTTAGGGTATCCAGCTACAGCTCAATTAGTATGGAAAATATGGAGCTTGGAATTCAGTGGAGGAGCAGCAGTCATTGCCACAGGGACTGTGACACAGCGAGGCTTTAGATCAGCAAACATTTTCTGTAATGGGTCAAATAAATATTTTAGTCTACTTGCCTGTGACAAAATTTTCTATGACCCATGTCCTCTGTTGCATAGTCTTTTTCCACATCTTTTAAAATGTAAAGACCATTCTTAATTTGAGGGCCACATAAAGACAGGATGTAATCTCACAGGAAGTAATTTTGAACCCTTGCCCTAAGGTATAGATGATTCAGTCCTTCAGTCATCTATTTGCTGTTAGATTTTGGAAAAGTTACTCAATTTATCTAAGCCTCAGACTCCTTATTTGTCCTTACCCAATTATGTGCTGGCAAATATTTAACAGTTGTTTGGGAGGCATGCACAGGTAAGTAATTGTAGGTTAGCATGGTGTTAATATTCCTACAGTGGCCAATTTTAAGCTATTAACACGGCATCACTGAATACAGATTTGGAAATACATGCACAAAATCAGCTTGCAAGATGACTGTAAATCAGGGCACTGGCACCATTTCCTTTAACCCACTTCTCTGAATTGTTTTAAGATTCAAAACAGAAAAAATATTTTGAAAATGTAAAGTGATTGTGAATGAAAGAAGTGATCGTTATTATGCAAAGAAACTTATTCCAAGATAGGAAAGTCATTACAAAATTCTTTCTTCAACTAAACCAAATTTAACACAATAAATTTTGAACCATTGGTATGAACTGTAATCTTTTGAGCCAAACCAAATAATCTTAATCTCTTTCACATGGCAGTCGTTCGACATCTAAAGGCAGTCATCCTATTTCCCTGAAGACTTCTATTTCCCTATTTCTAAACTTTAAGATTTACTTAAATGACAATACTATTTCAAATATTTTGATTACATTTGGTAAACCATGAGTAATTTTAAATACTCCTTTATCTGACAATGGGGAATTACTGAGCAGATGCACTTATTGCATGTGAATCACTCATATGCCCTCCAAACCAGAATACAATTTGCAAGCTTCTTATACATTTGAATATACCCTTTGAACAAGATGTGTGAAAAACAAATATCTTGTCCATTGAATGGTGTTCCTTGGACTTCCATCATAATTTCAGAGATGAATCCTGACTAAAATAGAGATTGGAGCTATATTTAATCAAAATCATAGTACAAAATTCTGGCATTCAGTTCAGGGAGCAATATGTCTTTGTCAGAGGCATTTTGTTTTCTGCTGTAGGTTGAGCAAAAGGACAGTCTGCTGACATTCCCTCTAGAACACTGCTTCAAGGCACATGTTTAGTGTGACTATGAATCAAGGAGAAAGAATGTGTTAACCATTGTTGTAAAAAATTTGTATCCATCAAGTGGCAAACTTTACAACAATAACCTTAGAATGTTCTGCCTTGATTCTGACCTACACAGTACTGCTGACCAAACCAGTGCCCATAATTGAACTTCTCTTTGAAAGTTACTGTGGTCTCTGGGTGACTGTGAAGAGGAATCCTTTTATTCCGGACCTTCTATGTTTAGCAAATACGGCCCCTTGCCCTGGCTGGTGTAGCTCAGTGGATTGAGCGCGGGCTGGGAACCAGAGGGTCCCGGTTCGATTCCCCGTCAGGGCACATGCCTGGGTTGCGGGCCGGGTCCCCAGTGAGGACCATGTGAGAGGCAACCATACATTGCTGTTTCTCTCTCTCTCTCTGTCTCCCTCCCTTCCCCTCTCTCTAAAATAAATAAATAA
>PVJI01030751.1:0-13833 GCA_004026765.1 Micronycteris hirsuta
GGGCCTGTTGGTGCGGTCCACGGCCGTGGCAAGCTGGCTCCGCCTGGATTTGACGCTGGGTGGCCTCAGGTCTCCAGGGGCACAGCACGTGTGCCCTGTCTTGATTCTCCAACTCTGTCTGTAGAGTTTCACATGAAGACGCCTGAATTTCTCCGATGTGTTTTCTAACAGTGGAGGGAGAATATGTATTTGACAGGGAGGCTTGCTATATCACGTTTTTGGCCACTGTCAGGAAATAAAAAGCCCCTGGGTAGCAATCAGTTAATGAAAGTGTCCACTGGGCCCAGTCACTGCATCTGCTCTGCCCATCACTTAACTCAGCCTCTCCGGCCCGCTCAGGGCTGCATCCGGCAGGCGTGGGTGTCTGTCTCTTTCCTCCAGCTCCTCCTCCGCCGGCCACCTGCCCTTTCCAGCCTCTGTAGGGCCAGGCTCAGGAAGGGGGGGGGTGCAGGCCGGGGACCCCAGCACGTGTGTGTGTGTGTGCGCATGTGTCTGTGGTGTCATCTTCGAGGTCTCCCTGCCCCATCTACTACCAGAAGCCTTGACTGTGCTTCTTTGGCACTTGAGCTGGCTATTTATGGCCACCCTACCTTTGTGGGGGGTCACATGCCCCCCCCCAAGTGGCCCCCTTGGGCAAGACCCACATCGCTCCCCAGTGCACAGAGCGGCCCCTCAGTCCGTGGGAGTCGACCTTGCTGTCATCGCAGCCTTTTTGTTACTTTGCTACAAGCCAGTCCTTTTCTCCTACATTTCTCAGGTGTGTGTTAGTTACCACCAGTCCCTGTGTCCCCCAAACCCGAGGGAGGAGGAGCCAGCAACACTGTTCTTTTGAAGTCCCCTCACTTGCTTGGCTGGAGGCAGGGAGAGGTGGTGGGGGCGGGCGGCAGAAAAGCTCCGCACACCAGGGACTCTGGGAAACAGGCCTGGGTCTCAGCCTTTTCCACCTCAGCTCTGTCGTTGCCTGGAGGTGGTGGCTCTGCTGGCCCCGGGCAGCCGGGGTTGGGGTCTGGTCGCATGAGCAAGGAGGGTCTCGGCACGCACCCGGGCAGGTGGGGGCCCTGGGCGTTGTCCTGGCCTTGGCAGCTTCAGCCCAGGCTGAGAGAATCCCGCTTTACAGTTCCGTCACACGAGGAGCCGTGTGCTCTTCCGTCTGTCTTAAAAAGGTCCTTAGAATTGAGCCTTTTTAGCTGCTTGACTGTTTTCGGAGTCAGAGGAGGGTGTGAAATTTGTGCAGTGAGCAATTAGAATCAGAGAGAAAATTCCCAGAATGCAGACTAGCAGGTACCTTTTTTATTTTCTGAGAGTGCCGTCTCGAGGTGCTTGTGTGACCATTTTCCTGTTCCACTGACACTGAGCCTCCGCTGTGCCTCATGGTCTGGGCCTCGTGGCGCACAGGCCCGATGCGGCGGCCCGCCCCACAGCAGCCCGCCTCTGCCACCACCACGTGTGCGTGGGGGCCCCCCTTTGGGTCCAGGAGAATGAACACTCTTTGGGGACCTCTGGCCAGGTGGGGAGCCTGCCCGGGAGGGTGGCCCGTCCTCACCGGCCCCTTGCTTCCCCTGTGTGCAGACGGAGCACGTGCCGTTGGACCTCAGTCCCCGGCTGGAGGAGGCGCTGGACTTCAGCGAGGTGGAGGCGGAGGCAGAGCCCAGCGAGGGGGAGGACTTCGAGGCTCGGGGCAGCCGCTTCTCCAAGTCTGCCGACGAGAGGCAGCGCATGCTGGTCCAGCGGAAGGACGACCTCCTGCAGCAGGCTCGCAAGTAAGCCCGTTCGAAGCCCGTGGCCCGAGGGCCCTGGTCACGTCAGCCCACAGCCACGTCTTTGGGCAGATTCCGATGTTGGAAGCTGTCCACGTCAGCTAGAAATTAGGATTCCCGACCTCTCTGGGGTAATGGGAGGGTCTGGTAATGTTGGGCTCAGCTGTGACTTCTGGCAGCTACTTCTGTCACTTCTCCTCTATGGACGGCACTCGTGTGCCGGTGTGTTCTCAGCCCTTTATATGAACTATTCTGATTGCCTCGGCAGCTCTGGGGGGAGCACCCTAATTACACCCATTTGACAGGCTTAAAGCTGGAGAAACAGACCTAGAGACACGAACACTGGCCGAGCTGCCCTGCCTTGGGACGGACTGCGCACCTGAGCCGCCTGTGTCGCTGCGACTTTTTATTGATGCTCTTGGGGACGGGGCCAGCATGTGGCCATGCGGGCACGTCTGGTGTCCAGCACAGGCCTTCTGAGCACGGGCACTCGGTGCTGGGTGTGTATGTGGGAGGGGACAGCGGGGCGCGGGGAGAGCTGACCCGCAGTCCACAGAGCCTCCTCCCCGGTGCAGAGAACGTTGGCTCCTCTGCTCGGGGACGGGTGGCAGCTTCATGAGGCGCCTGGAAAAGGAGGGGATGGAAGCGAGCGTGGACCGCGTGGTGTGTGTGCCCTGCGTGCCCCTTGCCTCTCACGCCAATCCTTTGCTTTTTGTTCAAGGCGTTTCTTGAACCGAAGTTCTGAAGATGACTCAGCCTCAGAGAGCGGCCTGGCCTCAGAAAGCACGACCTCTGACCCTGTGACCCTGCGTCGAAGGATGCTGGCTGCAGCCGCGGAGCGGAGACTTCAGAAGCAGCAGACCTCCTAGCGCCGCCTGGCCCCCCTCGGCCACCGCCTCCGAGCAGCGCGCCCACCCAGGAGGCCTGGCCTCGTCCGCCTGCTGCTTGAAGAAGTGGGCCTGACTGCATCGCCGTGTACAAAGCATGTGGTCGTCATAGTGTTCGGACAGCTGACAAGTTTAATTCTTTTTTGTAATACTTTCTATGTGACGTTTCTTTTCCCTTTGGAAACACCGCACATTTTAACTCCAGGCATGACTTCTTCTGGCATTGACTGGACGTCTTCGGGGTGGGGAAGATCAGGAGGGAGTGGGCAGCCGGGGCCCTGGGGCTGGCAGCTCCGATGATGAGTCACAGCACACGCCGGCGTCTCAGCCCCAGGTCTGGCAGGAAGTGGGGGCGGGGCCGGGCCCGCAAAGAGCCCACTCCGCACCACCGGAGGGGCTGGCGGCCACAGGCTGTCCTTAGTCGGGAGGCATCCACAGCGTTCAGAATCCGGGCTCCCGGCCGGCAGGGCACCTTGGGCGGGCAGCAGCGCTGGGTTTGACCCCGGAGCAGCCCCGGCCTGTAGAGTGGGAGAGGTGGCCCCTGCGTCCCAATACATCTGGGACTTCCCTCCGGACCCCCAGTTGAAACTGGCTTTATTTCCATTCATGCCGGTGCTCCTGCGTCTCATGAGTTCACCCCGTGCGTCTGTCCTCTCCTGTCTGCCTCTGCCGCCCCGGACGCGGGGGCGCAGCACGGAAGGGGTGGAGCGGCTGGCCCTGGTGTGTGGCTCGCAGTCCTCGGTCAGTACATTGGGCGATGCCTGAGGCTGCGGGTTTTGCCCTTGGAGAAAACGTGGGCCTTACAAGACGGGCGAGGGCACTCTGGAGGGCTTTACTGAAGAAATAAAAGATATCTTTTGTATCTTTCTCCTCCGGAGCCCTTCATTTCGTAACCTTGTTCCTGTTGGTTGGATTGAACTTGGAAAGGTAAGACATTGAGTCCACCTGCCTTGGAGGTGCCCAGGTCCTGGCCCTTTTCAAATTCTGTACCATTGAACTTTGAGGGTCTGAAACACGCAGTGGTAGGTTACAGCGTTCAGTTTCATGTCCTGTGGGACTAAGTTTTTTTTTGTTTTTGTTTTTTAAATGTTTGAAATCATAGTTTTTTTGGTAGTCCTTTAGGGGAGAATCCAGTATTACCTAAAATTATTGGCAAAGTTAAATGTATTTTAAACTGGAAGTTTTTAGAATGTTGAAAAGTGATTGAGAAGCGAGTGATGAAGTAAATGTTTAGGCCGAGGTAATTTATTTCAAGTAAATCTTTCAAAAGCCTTACCTTTGAAACGCTGTTAGTACATTTCTGTGATTTTTTTTTTAAATGTGTTTTGTTTTGCTGAGAGCATAGCTATTTGTTTTTACTGTAAAACAAGAACAATAATAAAAAGGAAACTGTCATCCCGGTGTTGTGTGTGGCTGGAAGCGAGGCCATGTTTGCGGAGTTGCCCACGCCCCGTTTTGATTTTCTGCGTTCACGCTTTCGGTCGGAGGTTTTCTTCCCTCCGTGTGTGGTGCAGGTTGTACGCATGGAGGATGACAGTAAACATTTCAGATGTGTGAAAAGAGGAAATTGCTCGAAGTCATTTTGAGAAGGTCTGGAAACACTGGAATGTAGCGATATGAGAGGTCAGAGCGGAGACACGTCTCAGAGCTTCAAGTGACCTAAAAGGAGAGTCCTACAAGCACCTGGATCGTGAAGGACTCTGGGCGCCCCAGACTCGCGGCGTCTGTCATTTATCGCGGGCAGCTGGGTAGACGCTCAGGGCATCGGCAGGAGCGCCTGCTGGACTGCTGTCCCATTGGGTCCCCGTCTCAGGACCTCTCACTGCCCCGGGTGTCTCCGGGGTCAGGGGACCTGTTTCTGCGCTCAGTGCCGTAGCCCGGGCGGAGCTGGGAGTGGCCGGGTGCTGTGGTGCGTGGGGGCTGAGTTGGTCTTGTCCTCTCTGGGCTTTTTGAAGTAGTCTATGTCACTCCCTCCAGTTTCTCATGGGCCCTATTGTGTTGAGATCTTGGATTCTCAGAACCCGCCCTCGCTTCCCTACAATTTGAAGCTTTTAATGTGGGCATTTTGTGTTGGTACAAATCCTAGGGGCCCAGGTGGCCACTTGGACCTGATTTCCCACTTGAGCCGTGTAAACAACGTGCTGTTTTGTCTTCTGGGGTGGGACCCCCCGCCCCCTGCCCCCGCCCCCCACCATGACAGGGAGGGAAGCTGAGCGCCCTGCTGAAACGGCTCCACGGGCCAAAGGAGCCACGGCTTTGCCCACCGCCTTGTCACGGGCTCACCACTGCTGCCCACCCTGACGGCCCTCTGCCCGGAAGCCTCATCTCATCTCATCGCCCAGAGGTGGTCCCAGACCTCACCGCACACGAGTCCCTCGTGGGGCTTTGAGAGACGTGATGCCCGGCCCCCATCCTCCCCTTTCCAATGAGCCGGTCTCCCTGTGTCCTTCCCCCAAACAAGGCTCCCTGGCTTCCATTTTAAGGACGATAAGGCAAAGAAAGTCCCGTTGGTTTTACCTACGAAGCTCATCTGAAAGCTGGGCAAGAACCCTGCTGGAATATGGCTCATTAGTAGTGACTTTCAGCTGCACACGAGCTGGCGGTCATTGTATCCTTCAGCTTCGCACCTGCACTGTGGTCTGTGTCTTCCCACCGGCGCGAGCTCCCAGGCTGTGGCCAGGAGCGCACCCTTCCCATCTGCAGAGGTGGCCGTGGGTCTCTGCTGCAACTGGCGTGGCCTGCCTGGCCAGCAGCCTGGTCCTGGCCAAGGGGGTCCAAGGCTGCCCGGATCAGTTGGCTCATTTTCACAGGGCAGAACTAGCTCCTTCTGACTCCCTGGTCTCTGCAGCGGTGTCGACCCCACCCCCACCTCCGTGAGATTCGGAACCCACTGCAACCGCCAGGGCCGGGAACTCCCATTTGTGCAAAGGGGACGCCAATGACCTGACCCCCTGCGGCCCTCCTGCCCCTGGATGGCACCATGTAACACTTGCCTGCTTCACTAATAAGTGATCCATGGACACAACGCAAAGACTTTGGTGAGTTACCTGTGTTCCCCAGGTCCCTGTGTCAACCAGCTTGCTGGTTATTACAGCAAAACCCTGGCAACCTAGGAGAGGTAGTGAGGCCAGCAGCCTGGTGGAGACGAGAATCGGACTCCAAATGCCAGGCTGTGCTGATCTCAGTTGCCCCTTGGGTATTCGGCCTGTGGGGGGCAGAGCAGAGGGCCCAAACAATTGGGCCTCGTTCTTGGGACCACCCTTCTCCCATTGTGGTGGAACAGAAGAAACCCTGCATTAGTGGATTTGGGATTACCTGCCCTCCCCTGACCCCACCCCCTCTCCCCATTGTTTCACTTTCCAATGCTCAGTTCCACTCTACCCTCTGAAAGAAACAAAACCAGCTGAGAGCGAGGAAGAGCTGGGAGCTGCGAGCCTGGGGGAAGGGACATCTGCCCGCAAGACGGTCCTCTCCTCGACCCTCCTTGCACTCAGCTGGCTCCCCTCGATGGCAGCAGGGAGGGGGGATGGGGGACACGGAGAAAGTCCTGGGGGGATTGTTTCTTTTTAAGTAACTTTTAAAATTGATTTGAGCCCGGCTGGTGTAGCTCAGTGGATTGAACGCGGGCTGGGAGCCAGAGGGTCCCGGTTCGATTCCCAGTCGGGGCACATGCCTGGGTTGCGGGCCAGGTCCTCAGTGAGGGCCATGTGAGAGGCAACCACACATTGCTCTTTCTCCCTCCCTTCTCCTCTCTCTAAAAATAAATAAAATCTTTAAAAAATAAATAAAAATAAAATTGATTTGAGAGAGAGAGAGAGGGAGAGAGAGATCAAGTTGCTTTCCGTTCATTTATGCATTCATTGGTTGCTTCTTGTAGGTGCCCTGACCGAGGATCATCGAACCTGCAACCTTGGCATATTCAGACGATGCTCTGACCCAGAGCCACCCCGTAGAGCCTGGGGGGATTCTTTAGCTGCCGCCTGCAGCCTGCCCACCAGCCCCCTAGTGTTTGCGGCCCAGTCAAACCCCTCCTGCCCTCTCCTGTCAGAGCAAAGCCCGAGGGTGAGAGACTCAGGAATACAGACAAACATTCTCTTTATTGAGCTACACATGAATTTTCCATTAGAGAAGTAGACTGGCAGTGTGTAAGATATCACAGAAACCTCACCGATTGGGAATAGAAAGGCTTAGAAAGACCCGTGGGCTTTTTTTTTTTTCGTTTTTCCTTTTTTTTTCCAAGTTTTTTTTTTCTGTATTTTTAATTTTTTGTGTTTTGTCTTTTTGCCTCCTCTTTATCTGAAATGGCTGTGACTGGTCTTCAGCAAATGTTAAGTCTTAAAAGTGAAACCGTGGAGAGGTTGGGGGCTGGAGGACGCGTCAAAGTAGAAATGACAGGGGACTGATCATGAAAACTGGCTTTCATGTAAACACTACATTCCATCTTTTTTTTTTTGAATTTTTTGTTTTTTTCTTTTTCCATCTCGTGGCATTTAAAAAAATGTGTTTTTGTTTGTTTGTTTTTTTGTTTTTTTTATCTGCAGCACAATCATCCCCATGTGAGAAAGAGCGGACACGGCCACGGAGACGGAGGAGGCGGAGGGGCGGGCGCACGTGGGGAGCATCCGTGTGAGAGGCGGCGAGGCGGGAACGTCCAGGGAGAAAGACCTCAACCCCGACCCCTGGAGACCGTGAGAGCCGATCAGTGTGTGTACCTAGGGCTCATCAGGACAGAAATAAAAACTAACCAACTCAAAGTCTTATTGAGGGCATCTGTGGAAAGGGGGCTGGCGGGGAAATTGTTTTCCAGAGGGCTCTGTTGCTACACGTGATCCGAATAGTTTTTGGCAGCTACAGGCCGTGAGAGCTGTGCTTTTTCTCTACAAACCTGGGGGGAGCGTGTGGCTAGGCTGGGGCCGGGGTGTGAGTGGCGTGGGGTGCTGGCCCCACCCCCTCCGCCACGTGGTGAGATGTGGGGGGGTGGGGATGCAGGTGTATGTTTCTTTAATCCCTGCCACCCCCCCAAATAAAAAGAAAGAAATACGGATGTTGTGGCGAGTTTTCCATTTTCCTTTTAAGCTACAAAGCATGTGAGAAATGGTTTTTTTTTCCTTTCAAATTCTAAATGTAAAGACTCAACTAAAACCGGATTCTACAGCATTCTACAGAAATACACAGCCGTCAGTCACTCTGGGGCCGTGGGTTAGACAGGGGCTCGGGACAGAAAGGCTGTGTGTCTTACAAAGGCCAAAAGGTCATGCTACCAGGAGGTCAACGTCAACGGCAAAGAGTCCGGGAAGCAGTCTGTAGAGAGAGAGATAAGGGGTCCGGTCTGACCATTTTCTTCCATTTGAGAAACCAACCAACCAACCAACAAACCCTGGCACGCTTTTCCTTGTGGTGGGAGAGAGCAGGGCGGGCTGCATCGGGGTGGGGGGGCGATCAGAAGCCCAAGGGACGCCCGTGCCAGGCCCCTGGAGGCCTCATCTGTGGGGCCCTGACCCGTCCAGCCCTCCCCTTGGCCCCTGCTGTCCCCTTGGCCCCATCTCTCCCCTTCTCCCTACACGCCCTGCGGGTCCCCTCCCCTCAGCTGCTTTCGGAAAGCACACCGAGTCCCCCTCTCCTGACCCGTGCTAGCATGGAGAAAGAACACTCAGGAGACAGTGGGTTGGTCGGAGCAGATTCTTCTAAGTTCTCGAAATTTCACCACCACCACCCCCTAAACGAGCAAACGTCCTTGGTTTTCCTGTTGTTGGGGGGCAGGGCAGGGAGGTGGTCGGGGTGCGGGCCATTTTGTGGAGGGTTTTGGGATTCGCACGAGAGCAGGACAGGCTGAGGGTGCCCGGCCTCGGAGCTAGAGGCAGCGGGGTGGGGTGGGCTGGGCCCCTGGGCCTGTCCTGCTCGCAGACGTGGGTCTCAGAGAGGGACGTCCCGGGGCTGCTCTCACAAGGACGGCCCCCCGAGCCAGGACACCCGCCGCCACGTGTGCGTGCGTGTGAGTGTGCGTGTGTGCACGCTCCCATGCTGGCCCAGGAACACCTTCACCTATGGGATGGTGGTCCGTTCTGTCCGAAGCTCTTTCTAGTGCAAACTAAAAAGAATTTTAAATAGATATTTTTATATATATAATGTTTTGTTATGCCTCTTTGAAGTTTATTTACCAACTTGCATTTGTTAGTGTGTGTGTGTATGTGTGTGTGTGTGTGAGCGCGTGTGCAAGCTGTTCTGTGAGTGCCGGAGTCATTACCAAACAGGTTGCTATACAGGACGAGAGGTCAGTACAAGCCGCAGCCCCGGAGGTTGTTGGCGATGATGATGTCGGTGACGGCGTCGAATACCACCTGGATGTTGTTCGTGTCTGTGGCACAAGTCATGTGACAATAGATTTCTTTGTTGGGCGAGCGGTTTTTGCTTTCGAATTGTGCTTGGATGTAGGCGGCTGCGTCTTCATAGGTGTTGGGGCCTGTAATGACAAGGACCGGGAGAGGCCCTGGTGAGAGCCGTGCTGGACGGCTCGGAGGGGCCCCAAGGCGGCGCCCCGGGGGGCTGTGGCGTTTTCCACGGAGCCGAGGAGACCGGCGGCAACGCACGGAGCTCTGGGGCGTGGCCGCGTTTTACATCGGAACCGCCTGCAGCTTGGCGCTGGCCTGTGAAGGTCTCCTGTCTGTCTCCTGTCTGTCTCCACACTGGAGGGACCCAGGAGCCCTGTGGCCCCAGAAGGTCTCTTTTGCCTTCTAGGTGAGCACAGTGAGGCTCCACCCGGGTCTGCCCTTCACAACACTCACCCCTAAACAAGTCCTGCTGCTTCTGATAAACTGAGATGGTGACATCGAGGAAGAGCTTCCTGGCAGGGTGGGGACCCAGGACTCCTGGTGACCAGGGCATGCTGGGTGTTGAGCTGGACCTGCACTGCTTCCTGGGTGGCTTCCTCTAACGAGAAGCCACTTGGCAGGGCTGGGCGTGTCCCCTACGTAGCCCTAGTTCTTGGGTGAGCGGCACGGACTTGGGGGTACTAGTGTCCCCTGGGTGGGAAGTTTAAGGGGCCAGCAGCATGTGTAATACCAACTGGGCCCCCACAATTCCTCTGCTGTCCCCTTGGTTCTGGCCGGGGCCTGGGGCGGATATCTGTGGGTGATGCAAAGACTGTTGTTTAGTCAGCCACACCCCGAACCCTTGTCGCTCTGCCCTTTGGACAACTTCTAAACACCGTAACACAGGCACCAACACAGAACTGCCTAAAAGCCCATCGAAGGAGATGCCTGATTCCCCTCAGGGCCACTGGGGTCTGGCCAGCTCAGAAACAACGCAGTCCAGTTTCGAGGGTGTGGCATGATACCCCCTGCCCCACCGGCCCTGCCCTGCTCTCGAGCAGCTGGGTGTGGGCCACACAGGGAGACCGGGCTTGGGCCGCTGGAAGGCCTCTGCAGCCAGATAAGCAAGTGTGAGGGGCTGGGGGAAGGTGGGGGACATCCCTGGGATGGGGGACAGGATAAAGACTGGCTCTGGACAGCCCACAGGGCAGAACCTCCTCCAACCTACTGTGGGCTGGGCACCGAGAGCATCGAGTGGTGAGTCTGCAGTGAAGCCACCAAGGTAGTGGCAGCTCACAGGCTAGACACAGTGCCAGAGGGGACCCCATCCAGGAGCTTCCTGTCCCCAGGGGGCCAAGACAGGGCACTGATGGAGGTGAAAGTGCCTGGGAGTGACTCCAGCCCCCCACCCCCAACCCCGCTGACCTGTCCCCTGACCCTTCAGCCTGTTTGGTGTCTTCCACAGGCCTTGGCACCCCATGGGGCTACTTCATTGGTGGTGATTTGTCATCCATCCTGGTGACATTTGAACTCATGCTGTTGGACTATGACATGCTGTTGGACCCCTCTGGATGCTCTGGAGAACTCAAACATTTCCCAAATTCAGACCGACTTTCTCTGGGGGCAGCCAGGGCCTCACACTACTCAGCAGTGAGACTGGCTGCTACCGGGGCCCCGCCCCAAATCGGGCTCCTGTGGGGTTGGGTCCCTGGGGACAAGAACCAGCCTTAGGATGGGGCCTGCCCAGGCTTCTGGCTGCTGAGTCACCCACGGGTCACCATGACTGTCTGAAGGCCAGGTCTGGGCCTGTAGGACGCCTTGCTGAGGCTGGGAGAGGCCAGCAGTGTGGCTGCCTGCGGGCTGGCCTGTCCCGTGCCGGCCTGCAGAGGGCGCCTCCGCACAGCCAGCTCCCCCGTCCTGGGAGTAACACTAATGATAGCTACCAGTGTGCAGAGCTGGCTGAGGCCCTGTTCTCCCCGTCCACCCCGGTGGCCGCCCCACGCCGAAGGCCTTATCCTTCCTCCTCTGGTGTCCAAAGGTGCAGGTGGTCTGGCTCCAGAGGCTGCCCTGGTCCCCTGCCTGCTGGAGACAGTGCTTCTGACCACATCAGACCTGAGCCTGCCCCCACCTGGCTCACCTTGCCCTCGGGTGGGTGGGAGCCTTGCTGATTGACAAGTAGCAAACACCAATGAGGAGACAGGCTGTGCTCAGAACGTGCTATGGGCCCTTCTCCACATCTGTAGGGGAGAAGGGTGGAGGGCCAGCATTCACCTCTTCTGCAAGCTGGCTGGGTTTGGGGACCTGTGTGGCCCTGGGAGCTGAGCCTGTGCCCTCCTCTCGCTTGGGATCACCAGCAGGTGGTTCCTGGCTGAGCCAACCTGTGACGCATTGTCTACTGCAGGGTGCAAAGGGCCCCCAGACGCTCCCCAGGCCCCAAGGGGACAAAGGCTGGGCTCTGGCATCCCAGCAGCACTGTGATTGCCGTCAGCTGCAGCCCAGGGCCAGCCATCCCTCCGCCTCCTCTGCCCAGCTGAAAGAGCCTCACTGTGTGAGGGGGCTGCCCTGGTGAAGATGGAAGAGAGGCAGGCAAGGGAGGAGAGGCTCGCAGAGAGCTGGAGTGCTTTGATTTGGGGAAGAACCGGGGGTGGAGGAAGAGGAGGAGAGCACAGGTGGAGGGGGTGTAAGGTTCTGGCAGGGCCCAGGCAGGGCCCTGATGGTAGGGAAAGCAGGTGGAACCACTGATGGGCCATGTGCCCGCCCAGGGCAGGGCAAGGGGAGGCCCCTGGTGAGGCAGTGGGAGGCAGGACATGCCTTCTAGCAGTGACTAGGGTGAGAGGGGAGCCTGTGTCCTGTTCTACCTCCTGATCCCTCCATGTCACTCCCAAGTCACCTGGTCACAAAACATGTGGACCAGAGAGTCCACCCCCCACCACACCTGGGTCGCACCCTGGTGTTTTTCTCTTCGCCCTGCCAGACTCCCACGGTGACCTGGTGGCCCGCACGTCAGCCGGTGCTGGCCCCGCAGCCTGGGCCCTGGGCCGCAGGCAGTGGCTCTGGGTCCCGCCTCTGGAGGTGACGCAGGTCCGTGGCAGTGTGGGGCTTCCTCCTGCACTGGGCCCCCGAGGACACCCACCTGTGTATTCAGGAAAGCAGATGGTCAAAGGTGACTTCTTGATCTTCTCCCCAAAGAGATCTTTCTTGTTGAGGAAGAGAATGATGGAGGTATCGATGAAGAACTTGTTGTTGCAAATGGAGTCGAAGAGCATGAGAGACTCGTGCATGCGGTTCTGTGGCCGCGGGCAGGAGGCGGAGAGAGTGGGAGAGACAGCGCAGGGGAGACACGGAGACAGGGAGAGAGAAGAGAGAGTTAGGCGTGAGAGGGAGGAGCTGGGCTACATGGCAGCTCTGGGTAGGGGCTCCCGCGCCCCTGCGGCTCCTGGGAAGGCTGACAGGTAGGGCTGTCATGTGCACAGGTCTCTGACCTCCAGCCTTCAGACCCGTCTGCACCGCTCAGCTCGGGGCCAGCGGCAGAGATCGGCCCAGCCCCCACTCCCTGGGTGAGGCTGAGGCCCCGCTGGTCTGGGCTCTCCTGCAAAGTCCCCAGCCACGGGAGGGTTTCCTTGCACGTGTGTGTGTGTGTGTGTTGGGAGGTGGGGTTGCTAGAGTTGGGCTTTGGCCCTTCCTGTCTGGACCTTTCCTCTTGAGCCCAATCTGTGGGTGGGTGGGGGTGTCCTCGGGGAGGGCTGAGGGACTCAGGGAGGTCACTCCTCAGGGGGCTGCCTGCAGGAGTCCTGGGGGACCAGCCACAGCACGTCTGGCGGGTCAAACTCAGCCAGGTCCGACCCCGCAGGGACTTTTCAGGAACGCAGCCGGGAAGTCCTGCCTGGCACACAGGAGTCTGGTGAGCATATGAGTGCACAGGGTGGGCCGTCCCTCCCAACAGAGCAGAAGTCCACGGGGCAGCCCTTCCTCCCTGGGCAAGGCCTGACAATCTACCACAGGAAGCCAGGCTGCACCGGGGAGCCCGTCTCTCCGGGAACGAACCCCATCTGCCCGGGAAGGTGACTTCATGAGATGTAGCCCCCTGGGGGAAGGGACAGCTGTCCTGCCCTGGCCCTGGGAACTTGGCTGCCCCAAACCCAGCTCCCTGGGTCTCCAGCTCAAGTCCAGAAGTGATTCCGGGCTAGTCTCCCTCTGAAGTTAGAACACTGAACCAAATCAGAGGCAAGAGCAGAGAGCCGGCGGGGGCATCGCTGGGCCTTGTCCACCCAAGTGGGCTCATCCCCGGGGGCGCGCTGGTGAGCTGCCTACTTGGCAGCCGCGGCTGACTTCCTTTATCTGAGCAGCAGGTGAGGGAGGCCACGATATGTCCACCATGGCCACCGAGCCTCACCCGGCCAGCACTGCACCCCACACTCCCCCTGCCTCCTGTCGCGAATCTCACCGACCCCTAGGGGCACCGAGAGGTGACACAGAGCTGGGACCTGGAATTGCAGAGACCTGCACCCGGTTCCGGGCCAGGGCCATTGCCAGAGCGTGGGCCATGCAATGGGTTTGTCCAGGCACTAGGAGCGGTCTGCAGCCTTCGGAGGAATAAGTAACGAGGGTCAGGACGGGCTGCACACGTCCGCAGTCACCTCTCCTGTGACTGCCTATAAGGGTGTCAGCCCCAGCCCCCTGTTCTGGTGGCTGAGGCCAGTGGGGGGCGTCACAACTGTCATGGTTCTGCTCCTCCCGCGGGGCTCTGCGGCAAACGCCACTGTCCTTTCACTCGGCTAACCAGAGGCGGTTTCCTTCCCAGTGACCCCCAGAGTCTGCCTGTCGTTGGCGCAATCCTGCTCGGGGACGCACGAGGCTCCCTGGCCCCGTGCTGTGGCGGGC
>PVJI01030752.1:0-13833 GCA_004026765.1 Micronycteris hirsuta
TGCATTGAAAGCAGGGAAAATGCTCTGCTTACAGATGCACTTGTAGGCATTAGAGCACGCAATAGTCGTTATCCTTGTTGCGGTTAAAAATGCACATTGTCCTCTCCCAGAGGTCATACTCATTATTGCAAGATTACTGTAAAACAGAAAACATGTACAGTCCGTTGTTTAATCCTGAAGCTCACAATAACATGAGTCACAACTTTTAAGTCACTTGCCTAAAGACCAGAAATAGGCAAAAGTTAATCATAACTTCCTCACTAAAAGATTGTCCTGGGCTCTTAACCTATCAGACAGAATCTCACATAGCCTCTTAATTACACCCATAGTCTCCCATTTTCTTCCACACTGGAAATTGTTGGCCAGAAGGTAAAATTACTTGCAATATTGCTATGGGATTATGACATAGCAAATATGTTTTCTTACATTATTTTTTTCCAATAAAAGTAAGAGATTAAAAGGACAAGAACTGAATTTCTGTGAAACAGATAACCAGGCTGCATGTGTATATACGCCATGGAGAAAAAAAGTAGAATTGGAATATAGTCAGAAATGAAGCTGTTAAATCAATGTTGTTATTTGTTTTCTTTCTTTTTCATCTCAATCCCATAGCTAACCATGGCAATCTATTGAAAAATATCTAGAAGCAGGACTTCTGTTTCAGAAAAGTGGTGGATTAAGTGCCAGAAACCCTTCTATTAAAAACAATGAAAAATGTTGAATACAGAAAAATTTAAACCTTCTTGAATGAATTTATGAACTGGCAGGCAAGAAGCACATTCCCACTCAGGCTAAGGGTGACTGAGTAAAGGCGGGAACCCAGGAGGGTAAGTGAAGGGCTGCAGCCAGTCTTCCCTTAACTGGTGGTGGAGGCTGAATAAGGAATTTCACCCACCGCCCTGAACAGGAGAAAAGTACATAGGGTCGAGGCCAAAGGGATATATCTTCAGTATACACACCCTAGAACTGTCTTGAACCTGAGATTTAAGCAGAAGAGCAAAAGAATAATCCCATGAAAGGATCCAAAAGCATAAGCCATCCCTCATGTAATTTGCATTTGTTGTCCTATTTAAGAATATTCAAATCAGGTACAGGAAAAAAAGGGAAACAAACAAGATAAATGAAACTACACAGCTTGTGAGGCATGGCTGAACACATAAGTTAAATATGGATAAGCAACCAGGAGACGTGTTAAGGTATAGACACAGTAAGTAGATACACTATGTTCATGTGTGCTGAACATAGAAAAGGAAGAATCAAGACTAACTATCATGCACAAAATGTACATGAAGCACACAGGTACTCAACATTCATGAAGTCTTAAGTTCGTCATCACTGGAGACACTCATGCTGGCCCTCTGCCCAGGAAACACACATGAAATCACAGCTGCTCCCTGGGTTAACGGGAAAGCTGCAGCCGTGGCCAGGCTGAACATGCTCATGCGTCTCCCCAGCACAGAAAAGGCGTGTGCCGGCCGCAAGAACCTTCTCTTCTGCCTGTTACTCAAATGTCAAGTCCGGCTTTAGAAACCACGCCATCGTCAGATCAGGAAAGAGTTTCGCGGCAAGTAGAGACAGGCCACTGGAAGACTGTGTAGCCCAGGGTGCAAGTGATCCTTTTGTGTACTGGCACCTCATCCTAGTGTGACAGCCTGTCCCACCCCACCCAAGTGTGATAAGCTGTCTCATTTATTTCCCCTTGCGGAGTATGATGTGTTTTAAATTGATTTAATTGACCATAAAATTTGAGCATCTCCTTTTCGTAATTCTCAAACTGGTTAAAAGGCAGACTCTTGAATATGATGTTGAGCAAAATATTTAGTGTCTCACTCTCAGTCTCCTCATCGATAAATGGGTGTAATAATAGTACCTACATCGTCTAGTGTTTGTAAGCATTAAATCAGTTCATGGAAATGCATTAACTATGCCTGGCATGTAGTGAACACTCAGTAAATATTATAATCATTATCATTTCAAAAAAAAATATGAGCATCTTACAATGACCCATGACCTTTCCCCTCTGTGACCTCTGAGACAGTTGCCTGGAGTGTACTCACTGGCTATGAGTACATCAAGGTAATTTCCCCCACCACATCTTATGTAGGTTTGCAGCCCAGAACTTGCAGGGCCCAAATTTAGAATTAAAAGTGGCCCATGTTCAGAGCGCCTCAAGGCCTCCAACAAAAGCGAATTCTTTCTTGAGGAAGTCACCTTCATCTCAGGTCTCAAATAATTTCCACAGCAGCTCAAAAAGGAAAAAATATCACTAAACACTACAAAGAAAATGGCATTATGAACAAAAACCAGCAGAAACAATAGATTAGACCCACAAAAATTAAAATATTAGAACTATTACATACCAAGTATAAAACAAATATGTTTACTATCATCAAAGAAATAAAAGACAGCTTGAAAAATGGGTAATTAGCAAGAAGATTTGAAAACAGAATTCCTAGAAGTAAAAATATAATAGTTAAGATTTTTTAAAAATCATTGAACAGTTTAATAGCAGATTATTCTTCATGTAAACCTAAGAGTTTACAAAATACTGTACTTCGAACAGGACTATAGCAAAGGAGTATGTGTGTGTATACTCACTTATATTTATATTTATAAATAATATATAAACATGTATGTAAACTAATAAAGAAGTTTCAGATGAATTGGGATGCTCAGAATACTCCTTCGTGATTATGGGAGGGGCCACTAGGGCTAAATAGGAGGATCCGATCCCTTCACACCACTTCACGGTTGTGTTAATTTTGTGTGCCTAATAACACACATTCCTCCAAGCATGTGTTTAGCATCACAATTTTATCATTAGTGACTCTGTATGACACTTCTCTTCCTTTTCAACTGTATTTCCCAAAACACTTTCTTAATCATTCTATTTATTCTTAATAATCGCCTCTACTCGAAAAGGAGTGAAGCCATGTGAAATGAGAGAAGATACTTTTTAGCTATAATACTTCCAACCCCAACACCAATGGTAGAGATTAAATGCATTCCAGAGACTTACATTCCAGGTGTGCCGTTGCCAATCCATTCCCATTTACTTTTCTCCTTGTTAAATGATAATCCAATCCAGTAGTTATCTTTGTAAGTCTGCTGTTGAAGGAAGGCCTATCAAAAATCAAACATACCATGTGACTAAAGGTCCATCTGTTAGTCGAATGAAGAGGATAGGAAACGGCCAGCTGTTCTGGTGGCCAGTGCTCTGTAGCTCTCCACATCAGCCTGCATGCCTCCTTCCTAGAAAGCCCTTTCTACCCTTAAACCCCATGTATTCATCTCCCAACACAATTTTCTCCTAGTAGATTATTTATGTCAAAAATGGCTGCCAGTGTCATAGGTTATTTAAAATGTGGAAAAAAATTAAAATATCAAACAATAGGACATTTGTTAAGTAATTTATGATACTGCAGCAATTCAAAATCATGCCCCAGAAAAATATTTAAGGATATAGAAAAATAACTATTAAATATTAAGTGAAAGAAGGAATCTTCAAAATAAATAAAATAGCAAGTATAGGTAGGAGGTGTACATTAGCGCCTTCAGCCTCGTAAGGGAGAGCCTTGCTGTGGTTCAGTAGTTGGAAGCAGTAAAGAAAAAAGGGGCTGAATTTAGAAATGTTTACTAGTCCAAAAATGTAACTTATCAAAGTGACATATTGCACAATATCTGATTAAATGAATGTGGTTTAAAATACAGGTTTAAAATTAACCATGGTTTTAATATTTTATGACAACATAAATTCTTCTGTATCATTAAACTATCTATTAGATTTGTGTATAAATTTTGTGTTGTTTTCCTAAATAATAAATATATATTTCAAGGCTGATCTTGCAAACATTTCTTTGTAAAAATACATTGTGTGCATGTGGATAGTTTTTATTAGTAACAAATTGAATAGATAATTATGATATTGTGTCACTATTTTACCCTTTTACAATTCTTTTTGAAAGATATACATTTTGACATAATATATAGGAATATCGATCAAGTAAATGTTGCTTGCAGATGCCATGAAAATCATCAAGAGGCTAAATTGTAAAACTGCTATCAGTTTTTGTTTCTCATCATCTCCATTTTGCAGGAAACTGAGGCTGGGAGAGGTTAAGTAATTTACCAAAGGTCGCTCCACTAGTAAGTGCCAGAGATGGACTCGACTGCAAGCAGCCTGGCTCCTGGGTTCCTTGTAGTAACTCTTGACCATGTTACTCCAGGATTTTAGTTGCCATCTTATTGGGAGAAATAACTCCTGGCTCCAGCCTGTGTTTACCAAACAACCGAGTACTTCCTCAAAGGAAAGTCATCTTTCTCTGTGAGGGGTTTCCTTGCAGATTCCTTAGAAAGAACGATTGCAAAGACCCAAACTGCATCCTCAAAGGGGTTTCCATTTTGGACCCGATAATTGTCATGATAGATAATGTGCTTTAAACGCTTAGTAAATACAAGACAATGTTCCTATTAGTGGGCAGAGTCTCCTGGGAGACTCTTAACTGTACGATTTTTGCCCACTCAACAGACATACACAAAGAACAGCGGAAGGTCCCTTTTCCTGGGCCCCTCCCCCAGTGCTCAGTATCTTGGGTCTGAGGGTGTGAGACAGAGTCCAGGAGAATAAAAGTGAATATAATTATCCATGATACCAGTTCATCTCCATCGTCTATCTTCAAAAGAGATAATCCATAACTTTGGCAAGCCTGTTTACAACTGTTCCAGTTTTTATCTTCATCGATAAACAAGTAACAGTTTTCTCCACAACAGGACCAGGGTTCCTCATGGAGTTTGCCTACAACATATCACATAAAACATTAAATTTTGTTACGTGGCATTCTGTTAAGCAGAGCAATATATCTATATATGTAAAAAATATATGCATTTTATATAATAATATATTATGTGTTTATATATTATTTATATATAATATTCATATATGGTAATTTATATATTATATAATTATTACATATTATATTCCATTTATGTATCATATATGAATTATATATAATATGTATATTATATAATATATGATTCACATATAATATATAAATTATTATATATAAATATGTGATTGTTTATATATAAATAATATTTATATGGTATTTATATAATAATTATAGAACAATTATAGAATATAATTATTATATTATTTATGAATAAGTTATATATTATATTATAATTCATTGTATTAAATATATAATGTATATAAATTATTATATCAGATATATAATTTATGTTTATATAAACTATTATATTAAATATAATAATTTATTATAGATATTTATGTGTAATTATAATTTATGTGATTATATTTATATAAATATATATTTGTGTATTATATATTTATATATAAACATATATAATTACATGTATATATATTTATATATATATTTACCAGCCTTCCATAATTAAATGCAGTCTCAGTAGCATCAATAATCATAACATGAGGTTTATCAAGGTCCTGCAATGCCAAGAGATATCTGCACTCCCAAGTTCAATGCAGCAGTATTCACAATAGCCAAGATATGGAAACAACCCAAATGTCCATCAACAGATGAGTGAAAAGAAAGAAGTGTGCTCTATACATACTTGAAGCATGATTCAGCCTTAAAAATAAGGCTATATTTTTATAGCATTCATGTTTAATGTCAGCAACAAAGTAAAAGTGACTAATGTGCCCACAAGTGCGAAATGATCTGAGTTTTAAGGGGAGCTACATACTATGTTACCTTCTGGGGGCAGTAGGAATGTGAGAACTGCCATTGAATTTGGGAAATACAGAGGTCTACTAATGCAAACATGGTTCCTGGGATCTTGACCCCATATTTGAAATGAGCAATCCCAAACACTCATATTATTTCTAAGAAGCATAAATTAAAAATTTCCAGTAGACTTAGATAGCTAGCATATATCAGAAGCCTGTTATTAACTTTGAAGCTTTTGCAGAAGAAATAATGAAAAATTATGCAATCTATCATTAAGATTTCCTTCATACCTGTATTTTGCATAGATTTTGAAAAGGTCATCTTTTTTCTATGACAGCCGTTCTTTGCTAGTAAGTCTGAGACTGGTTTCTTTATCGGCTGAAGTATTTCATTTTTGATAATGTCAGATGCTAAAGTCTTATTTGTCAAAAGTTGCTTCGTGAAGTTGTCATTTGGCATAATGTGGTCCTTTAGCCTGAGGTTCTGTAGAATTTCATCCTGTCGATGTTTTTCTTGACTACACTGAAATACTAAAATTAACAGAATAGATCTTATATAAAACTGTACCCATAATGCTTAAGTGTTGAGATTAAAGAGAAAAATATCCCTTCCACAATCAACTTATGTCATTACTTTAATTAGCAATTTGACATTTAGAAAGTAACACCTCAGTATATTGACCATAGAAATGGAAACACCAGACTTCTATCAGCAACTTAAGTGTAGAATAAATAAAGTAAAAGATCTGACTAAGATTATGATGGCAATACCCTATCATTCAGTTTAGACTCATTTTAATAGCACATTATTTTAAAATAGGTAAAAAAAAAACAGTCAACATTTAGCAACACATCTTCTGAGTATGCAAATCTGCACTAAGAAACATGAGGAAATAGCACCACTGTTACTAGAGGAGAGAGGAAGATCCAACTGTGTCATTTTATCTGAGTGAGATATATCAGTGATTTTCTCTAGAGAGATCAAGGAATTCAAATAAAAGATAAAAGTGGATGAATTCAAGATTCTAACATCCATGTACAGAATCATTCTTTTTACTAGATCATTTCTTCATTGTATTCTTAGAAAAATAAGAGAAAGTCATAATTTCTTTTCAACAGTTGTTTCTCAGAGAATGTTCATCTAAGATTCACAATGATCTAAAGTAAACTCAGAATGCAGAATATTCTAAGTCCTGCATCAAATGAAATATCCCCATGTATTATAAAGAATGAAGCAGCTCATTACAGCTGCAGAGTCATTGAAATATTTAAGTGACATGAAAATAACACCATGACATGTCTGGGGGAAAATCACCAGAAAGAGCCATTTGGAACGTTCCCTTATTACAGCCAGGGAAAAACTGATGGAGTACTCTTAGTACCTGCAAAATCAGTGATTAGTGTTATTACTCAGACTTGAAGGATATATTCCAATTACTTACTGATTGCTCCCAACACGATGACCATAATCAATAGAAGTAAACAAAGGATCCCAAGAGTCACTGCAATGAGACGCCAGGGTGCCGCAAACTCTAAATTTAAAAAAAAAAAAAAAAATCATCAGGTATAGAGTTAGCCCACTACTAAACTTCCCTGGGACACCATTTGAAACAGAGCGACAAATGTTCTCTAAAAATTTTACAAAATTCTTTGTACAAAATTGACCTAAACTTGTAAAATAGTAGTTACAGTTTTAAAGTTTCAGATTTTTGACTGATACACTCCCAATGGAGAAATCTTACACACAAGAGCAGTTCTATAGGATTTCAAACGTACATCCCCTTAGAAAGGCACAGATGACAATAGACACAGCACACATTTATCAGCATCCACATTAGTGTGTGTATTCCTTCCTTGCTGTGATCACAACTCATCATGAAGAGGAAAGGAAAAGCAGTCAAAAATCTTGAGAAAACGATATCCAATCGTGGATATTCTGGTGCAGCAAATGTGATTTGGGTCTATCCTTAAAGGTATTTCTAAAGATCTACTTTCCTTTCTCACCAATTCTATTTTTCAGTAGCCAATGCTATCTTTATCCTCCTATGTTTGTGTTCTCAGTATCTGAAAGCTGTGTGTCTTATCTGTCGCGATTTCGACCCGCAAAATCTGTGGTGGGGACTACCCCGATCGCGTGAATCAATCTTACCCAGAGACACACTTGGAGATAAGAATCCGGCTGCCACAGGTCTTTCCCTTCACCTCTATCTTGGAAAAGACCTCATGGGTAGCTTAGCCGGGGTTTTTATTAAAGTTTTGGTACACATTTACATTGGATTGATTATTCATGGGATTAAGCAGAACAGGGATAGATTTACTCATTAGCAGAGCATTAGGATGTAAATTCAGGTCCGGTGGCAGACAGGACCAGGATAATATATTAAACAGGGCTCAGCAAGCCAGAATCTCTTAAGATACATTTTTGCCAAATTCCTATTAGAGAATTCCTATTCCACAGACATGATTCACACTTGTACACATGGGGATCACACGGAGCTGCGCTCAAAACGTGCAAATGCTCAGGACATGCATGTTTACACTCGTGTGGAAAGAACTGCCACACATATCATCACTATATTAAAATAGTAAAAGTTATTCTCAATTTAGAGTTTAGTTGTGACAATATTTGAAAGTAGAGAGAGAGAACAGAAAAATTAGAATGCCTCTGATTTGAACACTTTTGCAGCTTCATTGCCATGAAGGTCCAGTAAACATTTAAGACATCTAAAATATCTTTTGTCTGAATAAAATCATAGTTTTCAGCTCTTAAACATTCTCTTGGACTTTTATTTCTCCACAAAAGGTAGTGTTTTCTTGAGATTGTAGTCTATTCTTTACTTTTAAAGGCCTCAAAAATTTCTGGGACTAAATTTGAATGAAAACATTCAATAGCTTCTCAAATTTAAAGAATTTGTTAATTTTTCCATTCTCACAAACTTAAAAAAAATTGTTCTACTACTACCCCCCTTATGGTTGGGTATTACCATCAGAGAACCTGCAGTACAGATAAAAAAACTTTTTTCTTTAAACTTTGAGAGTTTGATAATTCATAAGAGCCAGATGAATCCTGACACTTAAACATATACCTTTGCCGTCACTTTTCCCAGACCTTTGGGTATGGCCGGGCCTTATTCTCTTTGGTGACACTGAAGTAAACTGAAGATTTGCCGGGGTTAAATAAATTACTTCCCCATTGCTCATCTCTAGAGTATGAAGAAAAAAATGTTTTGCATTAAAACCTTGCAGCAGGATGATTTCTGTCTAAAGAAAATTTAAAATTTTAGTCTATAGAAACACATCAGAAACGAGAGGTATGTGTGTATGTCTGCCTGGGATATGAATGTGTGTTCGTTTACTACTTTGAATGCCTAAAGCACTTGGGCTGAGACTGATTTATATAAGAAACATATATTATATTATGCCCATGATTATTAGAAAATACAAAAATAATTTTTTTTAATATCTACCAACAGACTGAATCGGCTGGGTCCTATTCACTTAGCCAGTCTAGCTCAAAATGTTGCATATACACATACAAGTGTTAGGCAAAATCGGTGCCATTCTGAATGACTAAAACACCTTTAAAATTATCAATTAAAAAATATAAATTCTACATTTTTGAAATTCAGAAAAAAAAAATACCTTGACTTAAAAAAGTTACATTCAACTCTTCATATATTAAAGAGTTCGTGAATTCTTTTCAACTACAAAATGATTCAACCAGAGTGTTTCCCAAAATGTATCCCATACACCATCTGCACAAGAATTATCTGAGAGTTGACATTGCAGATTGGTTAACATTCCAGATTCCAGTGCCCCATGCAAGAGATACTGAATAAAAATCTCAGGTTGGAGCCAAACACCTGCATTTTTAATCCCAAAAATGCACCCTAAAATTTTAGAAATAATCTTTCTGTGTATGATATTGCTGGAGATATCGATGTTAAAATAAAAAATTTTTAAAGCAATCATTAGGTAATATCCATAAAAATACAATTTATTAATGGAGATCAACATAAAAATAAATTATTAAATAATAAATATTCAATGTGTACCTTATTTCTTACATTAATCAATGTAATATGATATACAAGAAACAGAAAGTATGAAAAACACATCGCACACATCACTCTGTTCTTTTAAAATTTTGTTTTAATCTACAAAATTTCTAAGCTTTACTATTCACATGTTCTCCAATTTCCTAAATAAAAGGAGTCTTTTCTATTACAAAATCCTTCAGGATCAGTGATGTGCAAATCATTAAGTCCAAATTAAAAGTGATTAACCCCCCAAATCCCTCTTCTTTATTTTGATAACATCAAGCACAAATTGTAGCACATTAAAAGAGAAAAGAACTTTCTGTGAACACTGAACTACGGTTTCACATCCCCCTCAGAGTTAATGGGGTTCTAATGCAATCAATTGAGAATGCTTTCCTATCAATCCCATACTCACGCCTAGTCACTTGTAATTAATAAAATACCATATTCCTAAAATATTTTTCCTAGAATCTTTTCTTTGTACTCAGGTACAAAGATATGAGTGAATAATAGCAACTGATACCTGTATCTGCACCATGCAGTGATGCAGGTGGAGAAAGCTGATCCAAAAATGAGGTGGGAGAACTTGGCCTTTCCAATCCTGGATCCCTTTCGTGCATGAAGACAAAAGGCAGAAATGAATTGTCTCTGAATAGCACTCCAACTCAAAATTTTCTGCCCCTCCTCTTGACCAAAGCGCTGAAAGGAAATTGAGTGATGAAAGCTGGTGTTGACGGGGATGGAAAGATGGTCATGAGCTAAGTGCCCCTTCACCTCCACAAGTGAGCTACTTGGCGCCCTGCAGAGTTGCCTTTAAAATCAACATTTGAGGACGAAAAAGATGAAGGAACACAGCTTTCAAGAAACCAGGAACTGATATCTTAAACAAAAAACTAGCATACCTAAAAGAAACTAGTAGTAAAAACAAATGATTAAAATGTAAATGTATAAATATGTGTATAGAGATATACATAAAAAAATCATGACTAAGTTCTTTAACTCTTAAATAGCCTGTCAGAAACTTTCTCTTGATATTACTATTTGGAAAATAAAAGATTATTTCTTTTTTCCATTATGTTTATAGCGGATAAATGCATTTAGAAAATATCCTAAAACATCCTTAAATACAGATAAATGTTGGTGTATTTCTTCTAGTTTTTCATCCATACATCATCAAAATGTATGTTTTACCCATTTACTATCAGTGTTAGTGTCACTTCACACATGTTTTTGATCTATTTTTTCTAATAAAGGTTTCATTTAAAAAATATGTCTAAAATGTGATTTTAAAAACCATATAATTATTACCCACATGGGCTCTATCCTAATTGATCTTAGCAACCCCCTACTGTGGGACATTTAGGTTGCTTCCAATCTTTTGCTAGTATAAAAAATATTTAGCCTGTACTTTTGAATAGTTTCTTAGGAAAAATTTTAAACATGAAATTGGGGGGGGGGGCAAGTCAAAGAGTGTATAAATTAAGAACTTTGATACATTTTACCAAATGCTCTCCAAAAAAGTTGTTCCATTTATACACCACTTGGGTGTGAAAATGTTCACATTTGATTATTTAAGAAGAGCTACTGGTGAATTATTCCTATACTTGAGTTTTGTCCACAAATCTTACTTCATGAATATCTATCTACAACCTACCACATAAAATACGCTTCTACAGCTGTTTCTGAGCCAGATAGTCACTTTCACTTCATACAGGCCTTGCCAACCTTCTGACACACAGTTCTGTGGAACCAGTTTAAGTTGCTTTTCGACTCATGTCATAGTGGTTAATATGGATGTGGGGGCAGAGGAGTGAGGGGAGGAACGGGGGGGGGTATTAATTACCCAGAAACAAAGCCACCCCTATTTCAACAGGCTCTGACAACATTCTCTGCTTGTTCTTTTCGTCCCTTACCAACCTCTAGCCACCACCACACACCATGCTTGAGGCGACCCCCCCACTCGTCAGCTTGCTCATCCTCTCGCCTTCCTCCAAACTGGCTGCAGACGTTGTCTACTGAATGCACTGGCCCCTAGGACCCTGTTTAGGCTCTGCTGCCTGTGGTATGGCCCTTGGCGGGCCTACTTCCCTCCTCTGGTGCAGTGCTTAATCTCTGAATCACTACTGAGGTTGGCCATGTGTCATCACGTACAGCAGGCAGCTGCAATACCTGCCAGGGGCTAATTGCACTCAGTAATGGAAGCAAAGTTTTCTGGGTAGAGCCTGGACACTTCAGGAATACTCACTGCTGGGCATTTTCTTCTCTCTTTAACCCTGGGTTGGCTTCATCAATGTCAAGACAGTGAAAGAAGACCCACAGCCTTCTATGTCATAAATAGGTAAATAAATAAATAAACAAACACATAATTCTGCTGAGGGGAGACGGGGAGTTAGGGTAGAAGTGCTAGTGATTGTGGAAAGGTGGCAGAGACAGACACTCATTTGTTGGAGGACTGCATATATAATCATACTGAAACCTCCCAAAGCTGACCCATAGCAATTTCTTATTGCACCCATTTTACAAATGAAGAAACCAATCATGAGAGGTTACTGACTTGCCAAAGGACACATTACTGCACAGGTGGCAAACACAAGGCCTGATGGCCGAATCCGGCCCTCCACCTTGTTTCATCCGGCCCGGCACCTTGTTTCTACCTGGCAGCAGCACCAAGCTCTCGCTTAACTGTTAAAGAGTAGTTACATGTATACAGTCCTAAAATTACATTTGGCCTTGGAAGGCAACCGCGAGGCCGATGTGGCCCCCAGTGAAAATGAGTTTGACATCCCTGTGTTATTGCTGGTTCTTGAGCCCTGTTTAACATCAGGCCTGATTGACTGCATAGAGCACAGACTATGAATTTAGAAGGGCCTGAATTTTCAACAAACCTTTTGCCACAAAGCATGA
Organism: Micronycteris hirsuta; assembly: GCA_004026765.1. Taxonomy (NCBI): domain Eukaryota; kingdom Metazoa; phylum Chordata; class Mammalia; order Chiroptera; family Phyllostomidae; genus Micronycteris; species Micronycteris hirsuta. The sequence goes on from PVJI01030752.1 coordinate 12,652, forward strand.
ATTCTGGAACCAGAAAGTTCTGGCTTGAAGTGCCAGTCCTAGTTTCCATGTGTAACTTGAGGCAAGTCACTCACTTCTCCACACTCTCAGAGTCACCCCAGTAAAGCAGTGGTATTTGCCTCCCAAGGATGCTGTGGGAATTAACTGAGATGGATCTCATGAAGAGTGTAAGCAGACCTCACAAATACATAGCAGGCTCTCATTAAGTGTGAAATATGACTATTGGAAGTCCAAGATTTAAATCCTGCCTAGCCACAAAAATTTCAACAAGTCACTCCAAATCTCCAAGCCTCAGTTTTCTCCCATGTTCAATAAGAGTAGTACTCCATAGGCTTGGAAGAATTTAATGGGATTAGCACTTCAGATAGGATTTCTCAGACCTCAAAATAAGCAAATAACTCTTTTTTTCTTTCTCTCCCAAGGCAGGACTACAATCCAGAACTGTTGACACTGAGCTAGGTTCTCCATCCTGTCGTGTTTGGAGTGCAGGCACTTGAGTGTTTTGGGGGAGTTGAGGATGGGGGGTGGGCACACTGACACAATTTAGGAGCTGGGAAACATATAGCAGCATACTGCTTACTGCTCAGAAAAACCATGCTGTGACCTGAGATCTGGTTACTTACATCTTACTGACCCTGGAGATGTGGTGATGTTGAGCCTTTCTTCTCTTCCAATTCATGTCCTTAAAGCTGAAGAGAAGGTGGGTAGGTCTCACGATGGAGGCCACACAGGTGTGGAATACTTTTTACAGGTACACAGTTGTCTGTCTCCTTCGAACTCTGCAGAGTGAGCACGTCGTCTTGTTCATTGTTGTCAGTGTCTCACCCGGAGGAGATACACCTACACATGCACTCAATGAACGAGGCGGTTCAAGTAAAGAGGAACTATAGTTTTAGAATGAGGTAGAATGAGATTAATGACTAAAAAGCCAAGTTGTGTATCTGCCCTCTCTAAGCTCTAGTTGATTTTTGTTTTTTTTTTTTTTGTTTTTCTAAGCTATAATTTCTAGAAAAAGTAGATTTCTTCCTAGATGAGAAGACAACTAGCATTAGACAGTAGTAACTTCATATGGTATCTGTCTTTCACCGCCTGGCTTATTTCACTTAGCATAATGCTCTCCAGTTCCATCCACACTGTCGCAAAGGGTAGAAAGAAAGGGCTCCTTCTTTCTTTCTGCTACAT
>PVJI01030753.1:0-13831 GCA_004026765.1 Micronycteris hirsuta
ACATTCTGGCAGTAACCAGAGGGGAGGGGGAAGGGGACAAGGGGGACAAGGGTATTCAGGAACTGCTATAAAGGACACATGGACAAAACCAAGGGGGAGGGGGGAAGCAAGGGAGGGAGGTGGGTTTGCCTGGGGTGGGGTGGGGGGAGGGTAAATGCAGACAACTGTAATTGAACAACAATAAAATAATTTAAAAAAAGATGTGAGATGTTTTCAAAACCATCTGAGCAATGGTATTTGTGTTTTCTCAGTCTGGGCAAAATAAAATTGGGACCTGAATTTGGGTTTGATAAAGGCAGGTATGCAAAGGAGGTGCTGAGAACTTGTCTCACTTTCTTGGACTTCCTTCCTTCTTGGGTGCCTGGAGCACTTCCTCTCACCCCATCCCACTTATCTTCTTCTCTAGCCTTGTCTTCAGTTAGATCAGATTATTATTCAAAGAGATTCACTCTTTCCTGCTTTCCCCAAGAGAAGAATTTTCTTTCTGCCCCATTGATGTTGGGTTTGTCTATGTGACTACTTGCTTTGGCCTCCTCTGGGCAGAGCCTATATATCTCCACAACTTGATTTTGAAATTATCCATGTGACTTCTTGGGCCAATGGGGTATTAGCAGATGTGATGGAAGCAGAGGCTTGAAATGTGCTGGCATGGCTGGGCTTGCTCTCATGCTCCTCTGTCATCACCATGAGTAGAGCTTCCTCTGGATATCTGCTATCCCTTTGATCTGGACCCCAGAAGGAAATGTGTGGAGCAGGCTTGAGCCCACCCGACTATGAGGAACCAAGGCCAACCATACTCACAGCTTGGAACACAGCCACCTAGCTGAGCCTGGCATGAATCAGTCAACCCCAACCAGTCTGCAGATAAGTGAATGAAATATGTGACTGTGGTTTTAAGCCATTCAGTTTTGAGATGGCTTATCATATAGCATTAACTAACTGATACAGTGCCTTTACCTGGTACTTAATCACATCATCTTCATTCTATTCTCTGTCCTGTAGATTGGGCTGGAGTCCTCAGTTAGAATAAATAGCATATCCTAAGATCCCAGACACATTTTATTGTCCTTTCATACAATCAAAAAGTCTATTATAGTCACTCAATAAACATCTGCCTAATGACCTCACTGGCTTGGAAAAACAGTTTCTAGCTCACATGTCCTCAGAGAACAACCACCCTGTTTGCAATGTCAAATGAGGCAGTCTCTCCACAGTGTGAGAACTGGACTGAGGCCTGATTGTGCCAGCTAGGGCTGCCGCTGCCACTGTCTAGGTTCCCTAATGAGTATCAACATGTCCTGAGGCCAAGGCAGGCAGCCAATGTCTCCCAAACCTCTTCTGGTCAAGTGCTCCCAGGGGAAGCCCTAACCACAAAAAAGGTGCTCCAGATCAAACCTTCCACATGGAAGGCAATGAGCAGTAAACCGACCTCAGCAGTATTTGAATGCCCCCAACATTTGTGGCTCTGTCTGAGTGGGTATCCAAGCTGTGGTGGGCACACAGAGGTAGCACTATGGGGGCTCAGGGATGTCCATTCAGAGCTTTGGCTGCCCCTCTGATCAGCCAGACCCATCCTGTGAGACCTCCCTGTTGCCTTTGACAGAGGGGATTATAGGAGTTGTTGGTTTTGCTTTAACAGGCTGGGTTCCCATCATCACACAGAGTGGGGTCCCAGAGGACATTGTTTTGAGCCAGGCTGGTCTCTACCTACAAGAACTGGCTTGTGGATTTGTTCTTTTTTCTTTCTGTTTAACATTTATGAGAAATCACTGGGAGTGGTCACAAATGCCAGGAGCCTCAAAGGGAAGTGGTGAATGGGCCAGCTGCTAAATGCCCTTCAGTGAGGACTGAGATGCTTTCTTTAAGCATTGGGGAAAGTGCTCTCATGGCTGAGTGCATGGCACAGGCCCAACAGGAGGCAGGGAGTTGTTCTTGAAAAGTGACAAATCTCAGATGTGGTGAAATATCACCACTACTCGACCAGACCATGATATACTGACACTGTCTCACCTATGTTCCCAGTCAAATCCGACTCTCCTTGCACTACACCAGGGTCCTCCACAGGGCCTAGCCACTCTTACTTTGGGACTGCCACTCCCAGGCCACCTTGTAAAATATTAAACATACTCGAGGCCACCTTGTAAAATATGTATGAAAACCTGGATACACATTGAATGAGTTGCAGTCAATTAGTAGATATACATTACATTTAAAAGACAATTCAATATTATTTTTGAATTTGCAGCTATCTTAATTTTAGAGTTAGTCCATTTGCTTTTGAGGTTTAGATAGTTTCCTAAGCTCCCAAAAAACATTTGTGCCCCAGGCACTGGATCTACATGAGTCTAGTAGGTAAGATTATTCTGCTGGCCAGACAGTCTTGGTCCCAGGTGTAACCGAAATTTTATGACTAGCCTTTGGTTTTCACTCCAAAATAACAAATTTGAAGGCTCATTAATTGATAAAAGCCAGAATCTACTTTAATTTCCTTCAATGCCAACTTGCACACACCCTCCCAATAAAAATCAGTTTCATGTCCTTTTCCCAGGTAAAGTAGGTGGGCAGATATTTCTGCCATGCACTTCTACCTGTAAGGTCCATGTACTTTTCTTGTCTTCATATCAGGGAGACATAAAGTTAAAGGAGGGTGCTCGACAAAGTGAGCCTGAAAGGCCCCACACAGGGCCAATCTCTCAACCTTTGGGCTAGGTTACTTCACTTGCTATGGATTTGACAGTAACAAAACCTGCCTTTGTTAGCCCCCTGGGTAGATAGCAGTTGTAAAAATCTTTTAGTGCCTCCAAGGCCTTTACAAATGTTAGTTATCATTTTACAGCAGAACCTTTTCTTTCTTTCTTTTTTTTTTCCATAGCAGCCTGCCTGCTTTGTTCCTTCCTGTATCCTTCTCTTCCATTTTGGAAATGGGAGCAAGGTGTGCAATCAGATCCATTTGGAGCCTGTCAGCTGCTGGTGCCTCTCATTTCCTATCGCTACTGCTTGTCATATATTCTGTTTTGCTTTTTAATGGTCCACCTTATTGAGATGCACCTTGGGAAATTGAGTGTAAGAAAATGAAGCCTGTGAGGAAATCTAAAGATGCAGTGGCTAGAAATGTGGGCTCTACAGTCAGATGGACTGGTTTGAATCTTGGCTTCATCTCTTAGGAGCTGAGCAAGATGTATAGCCTCTCTGAGCCTTAGTTTCCTCATCTGTACACTGGGAATAATCAAAATACCTACCTCATAGGGTTGTTATAAAGAATAGATTATGAAATGAAGGAAAAGCACTATCACGGTGAATAGATGATACAGCTTGTCTGACTAAATGTGAGCTATTGTTATTAACAAGGTCTTGGTGGTGACTGTATTTGAGAAGGCCCATTATAAATACAAGTTGTTGAATTTGGAGGTTTTCTTGAAGAAGGACATGACTAAAGTTATTAAAAAACACGTTTATTTGCTATAGCTGGGTTGTTATGAGTTAGCACCAAATTCTATGGAAGTTGATGGACTTGTTTGCAGCAGGGTTTTTTTAAAATTGTTATCAAGATAACTATGTAGAATCATTGTAGAGTAATTCATATAATAAGTGAAGCATAAGTTCCCTTCCTGGTTCTCCTCTACCTCATTGGCCATGTCTTCTCAATCTTCTGGTTGCTTTTCTTCAGCTTCTCTCTAAATCTGAGCACATCTAGGTTGCTGTCTGCAGACATTTTCCCTGTCTACATGAGTGGTTCTCAATGGGGGTGGTTTTGTACCCTTCTGCCTGATACATTTGGCAATATCAGGAGACATGTTTGGTTGTCATACAATGGTGGGTGTGTATGCTGCTACTTGCATCTAGTACATAGAGGCTGGAGATACTGCTAAATGTCCTACAATGCATAGAATAGTCCCCCAAAACAAATAGTTATCCATCTCAAAGAGCCAATAGTGCAGAGCTTGAGAAATCTTGGTCTATATTGACCAACTAATGATGTCTGATAGGCACCTCCAACTTACTATGTTTAACACTTGACTTTAATCTTCCCTACCCAAAATTCAAATTGGTTCCTCCTGAAGTTTTCCTCAGTTCAGCAATTGGCCACTCAAGCCTTCCAGTTGTTCTGGCCAAAAGTTTGGAGTCATCTGTGACTCTAGTAAATCTGTTGCATCTTCAAAATATAGGCAGAATCCAACCACTTCCCACCACTCCACTGATCCCATCCTGGCCACATCACCATCATCTCTTCCTTGATTGATTGATTTATTTATTTTTAAAATATATTTTATTGATTATGCTATCACAGTTGTCCCATTTTACCCCCTTTATTCCCCTCCACCCTGCATACCCCCTCCCACCCACATTCCCCCCCTTTTAGTTCTGGTCCATGGGTCATACATACAAGTTCTTTGGCTTCAACATTTCCTATACTATTCTTAACCTCCCCCTGTCTATTTTCTACCTACATTTACACTACTTATTCTCTGTACCTTTTCCCACTCTCTCCCCCTCCCACTCCCCTGCTGATAATCCTCCACATGATCTCCATTTCTATGATTCTGTTCCTGTTCTAGTTGTTTGCTTAGTTTGTTTTTTTATTTTTGTTTTAGGTGTGGTTGTTAATAACTGTGAGTTTGCTGTCATTTTGCCGTTCATGTTTCTTATCTTCTTTTTATTAGATAAATCCCTTTAACATTTCATATAATAAGGGCTTGGTGATGATGAACTCCTTTAACTTGACCTTATCTGAGAAGCACTTTATCTGCCCTTCCATTCTAAATGGTAGCTTTGCTGGATAGAGTATTCTTGGATGTAGGTCCTTGCCTTTCATGATTTTGAATACTTCTTTCCAGCCCTTTCTTGCCTGCAAGGTCTCTTTTGAGAAATCAGCTGACAGTCTTGTGGGAACTCCTTTGTAGGTAACTGTCTCCTTTTCTCTTGCTGTTTCTACGAATCTCTCCTTATCTTTAATCTTGGGTAATGTAATTATGATGTGCCTTGGTGTGTTCCTCCTTGTGTCCAACTTCTTTGGAACTCTCTGAGCTTCCTGGACTTCCCAGAAGTCTATTTCCTTTGCCAGATTGGGGAAGTTCTCCTTCATTATTTTTTCAAATAAGTTTTCAATTTGTTGCTCTTCCTTGTCTCCTTCTGGTACCCCTATGACTTGGATGTTGGAACATTTAAAGATGTCTTGGAGGTTCCTAAGCCTCTCATTTTTTTGAATTCTTGTTTCTTCATTCTTTTCTGGTTGAATGTTTCTTTTTTCCTTCTGGTCCACACTGTTGATTTGAGATCCAGTTTCTTTCCTTTCACTATTCGTTCCTGTACATTTTCCTTTATTTCACGTAGCATAGTCTTCATTTTTTCATCTAAATTGCAAACATACAAACATATTCAACCAATTCTGTGAGCATCCTGATTACCAGTGTTTTGAACTGTGCATCTGACAGGTTGGCTATCTCTTTGTGGCTTAGTTGTATTTTTTTCTGGAGGTTTGATCTGTTCTTTCATTTGGGCCATTTTTTTTTTTTTTTGTTTCAGCATGCCTGTTACATATAAGAGGCAGAGCCTTAGGTGTTCACAAGGGCAGGGCAACCCATAGTCACTGTGTTGTGACATTGTATGTGGGGGAGGGGTTTGAGAGGGAACAATGGTGCTTTCTCCGCTCTCTGATGGTTTTCAGTCACTTCCCCCACTTCCCACAAGCAAATTGGGTCCTTCTGGTGCTGATTCCCAGGTGGGCAGGCTTGTGTGCATTCTAGGACCCTGTAGGTCTCTCCAATGAATTCTCCTATGAGGCTAGGAGTTTATCCCGCTGCCGCCTCAACCTCCACCAGTGTTTTCAATCAGAGGTTTGAGGCTTTATTTCCTTGCGCTGGAACCCTGGATTGTGTGGTCTGTCTTGCTCTCCAGTTGTTCCTCCTGGTTTATCTGCATGCGAATGTGGGACTGCCTGCTCCACCAGCCGCTGCCTCGCCAGGTCCACCAGCTGCCGCCTTGCTGGCCAGCTGCAGCCTTGCCAGCCAGCTGCAACCCTGCTCACCCGGGTCCTCCAGCTGCTGCTTTGCCATGAGTCCTCTCCGCCTAGCTGCCTGTCTCCTCCCCGCTTACTGGTCTGGATGAATGTTTCTTCCTTAACTCCGTGGTCATTGGACTTCCATACATACAGTTCAATTTTCTGTCAGTTCTGGTTGTTTTTTGTTTTTAAATTGTTGTTGTCCTACTTTTGGTTGTGCAAGGAGGCACAGTGTGTCTACCTACACATCCATCTTGACTGGAAGTCCTCTTTCTTGATTTATTACAAGAGCCTTTTAAGTTGTTTTTTTAACATTTCCCCTGTATCCTTCAAACCCAAGGAGCTACAGTGATCCTTTAAAATGTAAGACAGCTCTGATCACCTCTCTGCTCAAAGCCCTTCAATGCTTCCCCACCTCAGTCAAAATAAATGACAGTATTCACTAAGGCTTCCAAGAGCCCACATGAGTTGGACCTTCATTGCCTTTAACCCTGTCACTTTCATTGTCATTCTCTCAGCTCCAGCCACTTTGATCTCTTCGATGTTCTTCAAGAAAGCTAAGCACACTTCCACCCCAGGATCTTTGTACATTTTCTTATGTCTGAAATGCTCTCCTGTAACATTCTGCATGAATCACCATGTCAGCTTCTTCCAGGCTCTGCCCAAAGTTACTTTATCAGTGACGCCTTCCCTGAGTGTCCTGCATAAAATGGCATCCTACCTGCACATCCTGTTCTTCTTCCCTACTCTATTTTTCTCCTTAGCACTTACTGTTATCGAACATTTATTTTACTTCTGTTCTTGTCTGTTGCTTGTCTCTCTCCCATAGAGGCTAAGATCTGTCTAGGCATTTTGTCTGCTCTGTTCTCTGCTATATCTCTACCTAGACTAATGCCCTACTCATTTTAGATACTTCACAAATACTTGTGGAACAATCAGTTTTGAAATCATGCTATTGAAGAGTTCTAAAGTCATAACAACTTTCATTCACCATAAATAAAATATTCCAAATGTGCTAGGCCAGCTGGGAATCTCTTCTTTGCCACTTATTTGTTGTATAACCATGGGAGGCTGTTTTAATTATTTGGATCTTATTTTTCTGATCTGAAAATTCATCAGAGTTTCAATCCCTAAGTCATTTTGAGGTTAAATAGAATAAAACACAAAAAGCACTTAACATAGTGTCTGTAACATACACTGTATAAATGGTAACAGGTGTAGCAATAATAATGGGGATTTACATGGGGATGTTATCTAGTCTGGACAGGAGCCCACTAAGAAGTCACCCTGTAGCTGTTAACTTCAGGTACTCTTCCACAGTGTCCCTGCCTGCCTCCTCCCTATCCATCCTTGCTAGACTTTCTAGGCCAGGTCCAGAGTTTCCCAGGCTTCTGAACCCTCTGATTCCACTTTTTGTAATCCAAGTCAATTTAATAGGTAAGAAATCTATTGCTGAAGAACACTGTTATGTCAGTAATGGAGATGAGTCAGTGGGTACCAGGCAAATGGTTTCTTCCCTGAACTTGCAAGATGAGAGACCAGGGCAATAGTACAGAGTTTAGGACAATGGGGGATTGGTTTGAGAGCTGTTTCTGTGTTTCTTAGTGAATGAGAGAAGGCTAACGGGTTTAGCTTCAATAGTCCTCAATTTTGTTGTTCATTTGTTCATCCAGTCACATATGTATGTCCAATGTGTGTTGATCACCATACGTGCCAGGCACTGTTCTCAGCTCGGGGCGAGACTCAATTAATAACACAAGAAGGACCCCACACTCATGAAGAAGTTCTTATTGTTTGGAAAAGACAGACAATAACAAAATAAACAAACATGATGATTTCTGAGGAGGACAGGAGCTATGAAGATAGTAGACCAGGGTCATGACACAGAGGATGGCTGGGGCAGGGATACATTAGGTAGAGTGATCAGGGGATGTCCTGTCTGAGAGCATGGAGCTTGAACTGAGACCAGAGAGGAGGGGTCCCCAACAAGCTGCTTACCTCCTTTTCTGTACCTTCATTAAATGAAGTAAAGAGAGAATGAGGTGGGGGATCACAGCTTCAAACCCACCAAAAGGGAGAAACCTAAACTCTAGGTCTCCACTTTATCTCTGGTACCCAACATCCTGAAAATACTCAGTGAGTGAATGAGTCTGGTTTGATATCTTCCCTCCTTTCTCTCCCCTTCTCTCCCTTCCCCTCTCCTCCCCTCCCCTCTCCTCCATTTCTCTCCTTTCCCCTCCCCTCCCCTTCCCGTCTTTCACTCTCTCTCCCCTTCTCTCTCTCTCTCTCTCCCTCTTCCTCCAGAGCTCCAAGGTGGAAGTACCGGAACATGGGCAGTTTAGTTAGCAGATATTACGATAAAGAAAGATCATATGATGAAATCAGTTCAGGAAATGCTGACTTACAAAAAGACTGTTTCCTTTATGCAGGATTTATCAGTCTTTATTACGCTAATGTACATTCTAATATACATTCCGAACCTTCAAAAGGGCCTACAGCCCATAACATTTCCCAATAGAACTCTTTTTCCCAAAGAGTATCATGAATGCCTAGTATTTAGTGGGTTCATTCAGACTTTGGGAAACTCTGAATGAAACTGACCAATGCACCGAGAAAATTCTTATTACCTAATAATTTTGTTCTGCATGATCAAAGTCATCTCTAAGGGATGTTGAGACCAGCGTATTGTCCTCCTATCCCAATATTGGTATCCTGGTGTAATCAGTTAAAATTCATTGCTACTATGTAGGAGAAAATAATCAAATCACTTAAAGGCTTATTAAAAAGAAAGGCAGGCCATTCAATTTGTTGTGGGTGGCATAGGGATAGGTCTGGGGACAGGTCTGGGGACATGAAGAAAAGAAGAGGTTAGAGGAGAGATCCCTATGTATACATTTTGCTCCCTACTCCCCTCTGTTCTCCCTGAGTTACTGCCAGTCAGCATCCCATGAGAGAACATCCCTTCCCTCATCCTAAATCCCCCTCTGCCATAGTGGAAGGGCCTGGAGAAATTGCAGATTGTCATACTGTTGGCTGATTATGTAATCATCTTACTCACTAATCATGACTATGGCCGTCAATTCATCCCAACAGCTATCATTTATCAAGCACATACTACGAGCCAGGCACTATTTCAAGTGCTTTCCACATATTATCTCATCTAATCCTCAAAGTAATACTATGGGGTATTGAGAGCTGTTAGCCCTGCTTCATAGACAAGGAAACTGAAACTTAGAAATATTAAGCAATTTGACAAGTCATATATTTGCTATGTGGTAGATGCAGCTTCTTCTTTTTGATGTTTGAGAGTCCCATTCTTAGCCACTTTGATGAATTGACTACAGGATCTCAGGTGGGGTCAGCAGACCCTAGAGTGCTCCATGTATGTGGGTAGGTGAGTGAGTGATGGTCAGAAAGACAAGCTGGGCTGAGCTCTTTGGGCCCCTGGACATTTCATCTTCCTGTTGTTCTCCAGAAGAGAAACTTTTCACAGTTGCTTGTAAAGCCAGTGTCTGAGCTATGATGTAGCAATTGTCATTATTAAGAAGCAAGATCTAAACAAGAACAATAAAGATTAGTACTTCAGTCAACGATCCTTGTTGAGCATGTTGTTGATGATTTTCTGAAGGTAGAGAGCCAAAGACCAGGCCATTATTTGAAAAGGTGTTATACCTGGGAAGATGTGAAGAAATGGAGAAACTTAGCTCCATTCCTTATCCCTACCATCTTCAGGCATCCATATTTGTTGCCTGGCCCTGGTAAGCATTTACATTTATAATCCCTGCTGCAGGGAACAGGGAGCCTTTGGCAGGGGAGTGATATAACAATTATTAAGTATGTATGTACATAGTGTAAATATAATGGTGTACTCATGATTACATCGTATTTAGGAGTTAGAACTCTGGAATCAGACACACCTGGGTTTCCTGTGTCAGATATTGGTGTTAATACACATATGGCAGACCACTAAGCAGCTATATGATCTTGGGAAACTCTCAGCCTCAAGTTTCTCATCTGTAAATGGATCATAATGACTATTTCTTTGGGGTATTATATGAATTAAATGAGACAGTGAACATTATGGGCTCAGCATAGGATAAGGTACCATTGAAAGTTCTTAACAAATATTAGCTGTTTTGTAATTTAGAACAATAATTGGTCAAGAATGTACAGAATATTTCAGAATCAGGGGAGGCTGGGAGCATGTAATAATTTAGATGGGACAAGATAGGGGTTTGAAAATCATGAGTTGGAGGGAGGATCAGTGAGGGACCAGAATAGAGATTTCAGGCTCTATTCCATATGGAGAATAGCTGTCCAAGAGTGTTAATTTTTAATAATCTTCCATGGTGGTTTTGCTGCTTGGCTATGTTTGTGGGCTACTGCAGAGCCTACAGTTCTTATACAAGTGAGGGACAAATAGAAAACAGGCCTTTGATTAAGGTCCACAAAGAAGAACACATAGATATGCCTTGGTCTCCCAACCATAGATTTCCCCGCAATATTAGGTGGTTCTTGAAAGAAGAAAAGAGTAATTACTCAGTTTCTTTGAGATGCTGACCATAGGTATCCTCTTTTCTAGTTTGTGAGCCATTAATGAGTGCATTGGAATAGTGGTTCCTGGAATGATGATTTGAAAGTTACTACAATAGTGACTCTTAGTAGGAGTCTCCCATTCAGTAAAGGATGATGATAATAACAAAGCTCTGAGTGCTTGCTATGTGCCGATCACTGTTCTTGGTGCTTTTACATGAATCATGCCATTTAATAAACTAAGAATTGAACCTGAGTTGAATGAATGTTCACTATCACGTGCCTCAGTTGAATAAGGTCAGCCAAAGTTAAGAAGGCTTGATTCAAGAAACATGTCTGACACCTCAGTTTACACTTGATTCCTGGAAAGCAGATCTGGGTGAAGAAAGAATGGTCTGCCTTACTAGGACTGCCTTACGATATTGTGAGCAACCAACAAATGTGAGACCAATTTTGTGTGTGTGTGTGTGTGTGTGTATACATATACATACACACACACATATATATACATATACACATATACACATAATAGAGAGTAAAACATGTGACATGTAAATTTGTTGAAAATAAGAATTCAGTAACCAATAGTCTTTTAAACTTTCTCCTCGTAGCTTTCTGATTTACCTAAATAATGACAACTTAATGACCTCTGAGTACTGCCACATAGCTTTACCACCCTTCCCATGATGGGGAGAGTAGAATCAATACTGCACTGCTTTTCAATGAAGCTCTAGTCTACATTCCGCTAAAGAAGACTACATCTTTTTTGTCTGCCCACAAATGCTTCCTTCCCTCTGACCTGACAATCAGTAGCTTAGGCTCTGGCAGTTAATTACAAGGGCAATAAAATCAGGTTTATTTCTCCATCAATCATCCAAGAAAATTTATAGAATTGTCATTAATTTCATCATGTTAAGTGATGAATAATTTCATTATCCATTATTATTGCTTATAAATTTTTATGAATTATTTGCATCATTAAACATTCAACATGTGCCTAACATGAAAATGCAGAGCTGTTTGGATCAGAGAGACTTTTTTCTTCTCCTTCTGTCTTATGTCAGGTACAAATATTGGTGATGGTAGGGTGTTGAAATATTCTCTTTTCCTTCATAGAGGGTGGAAAAATCAATGCTATATTCTGGTGGAAAGTGAGAGAAAATGCCAAATAATCTGATAAATGACACAAATGATTGACTGACATATATTAATAGTGTAGCGCTCCCTACATGGTGGTAGTATTGCTAGATGGTTTAAATGCTTCATTTATATTCACACTTTATCATAATGAGTTAGATTTGCAATTTGATGGTCATATCTAGGGACCTTGGCTTGGCCAATGTTTTATCTGTAATAATGTAACATGTTATATAGCACATCTTGTCTGTAATTCCACATTTTTATATACTCAATATCTTAGCTTGGATTGCTATAAAAAATACCATAGACTGGGTGGCTTAAACAACAAATGCTTATTTCTCACAAATCTGGAGGCTGGCAAGCCTGAGTACGAGCAGATTCAGTGTCTGGTGAGAAATCTCTTCCTGGTTCTATCTTTATTTGGCAGAGGGTGGGGGGGGGGAGAGAGAGATAGAGATAGAGAATTTTCTCTCTTGTGTTTTTTAAAAATAAGGACACTAATGCCATTTATCCTTGCACAGGGGCCATACTAATCTTCTCTGTATCATTCCAATTTTAGTATATGTGCTGCTGAAGTGAGCACAGGACACTAATGCCATTTATGAGGGCACCATCCTTATGACCTATTTACCTCTCAAAGGCTTGACCTCCAAACACCATCACATGGGGAATTAGGGCTTCAACATATGAAATCTGGGTGGGTGGGATATATACATTCGATCTATAATAGTCCACCCCTGGATCTCCAAATTCATGTCTTTCTCATAGGCAAATACATTTATTCAATCCCAACAGCTCCCCTAAAAGTCCAAAATCTCATGTAACTACAACAAGGGCCTTGGGTTTGTCAATACTTTATCTGTAATAATGGATCATGTTACAGCACATCTCATCTGTAATTCCACACTTTAGTATCTTGTCAGCAATATTTATGAGCTGCTTACTATCTGCTAGACATGATGCTCCACACTGTACAGTCATCATCTGCTTGAATCTTTGCAACAACCTAATGGTGTAGATATGACTACTTCTATTTTACAGGTGACTTTGAGACTCTTCAAAACTGAGGGCAGTATTTAAGAATCTAATATCACAGGTATTTATCATAAGACATGGTCTATGTATATATTGTTATGGCCAAAATTTATTGTTTGAGTAAACTTAGGAATGTTTTTTATATTAGAAATTATCTTTTATTCAAATGTCCCTCTCACCCTGTAAAAAATCTTGGAGAAAAGGTACACATCTTAAATTTTATGATTTTATGACACCCTGGAATGATCAATCTCTTGATAAACATTAATTGATAATCTACTGTTTGTACACCATAATGTTAAATTTTGAGGTGCTACAAAGATATCTGGCTCCCAATTTCTGTCCTAGTTCATTTGAAATACTGAGTAATTTTTTATTTGAACAAATAAATAACTACACAGAGGAACTAAACAGTTTAAGATAGTTAAAAATGTCCCAAAGCAGAATAAAGTGAGCTAATAAATGAATAATAGAGGTAATGAACACTGTGGTTCAGAGGAGAATGGGATTGATGTGGTAGCAGTGATTTGAGAAGCCCTCATGGTTGTGATGGTGGTGGTGGTGGTGGTGGTGGTGGTGGTGGTGATAAGTAGAATGGGTCTTAAAAATGAATAAAATCCACATATACCATGCTCATGGATTGGAAGAATCAACATCATCAAAATGTCCATACTCCCCAAAGCAATATATAGATTCAATGCAATCCCTATCAAAGTTCCAATGATATATTTCACAGATATAGAACAAACACTTCAAAAATTTATATGGAACCATAAACGTCCCCGAATATCAGCTGCAATTTTGAGAAAGAAGAGCAAAGCAGGAGGGATCACAATTCCTGATATCAAACTATATTACAAGGCCACTGTAATCAAAACAGTTTGGTACTGGCATAAAAACAGACAGATAGACCAATGGAACAGAACAGAGAGCCCAGAAATAAACCCGAGTCTCTACGGGCAATTAATCTTTGACAAAGGGGGCAGAAGCATAAAATGGAATAAAAATAGCCTCTTCAACAAATGGTGTTGGGAAACCTGGATGGCTACCTGCAAAAAAATGAAACTCGAGCACCAACTTACACCATACACAAAAATAAATTCAAGGTGGATAAAAGACTTAAAT